>PVKN010001373.1:9854-38415 GCA_004027915.1 Capromys pilorides
GGGAGAGGGAGAAAAAGAAAAAGTAGTGAGGCAATAACAAATGCTGGAAGGGCTGTGGGAAAAAAGGAACGCTTCTCCACTGTTGGTGGGAGTGCAGGCTGGTACAACCCCTATGGAAATCAGTGTGGAGGCTTCTCAAAAAACTAGGATTAAAGGTTCCATTCAATCAGCTATTCTCCTGGCTCTGTCCAAACGAACTGAAAACGTCATACCATAGGGATATATGTGGACCCATGTTTATAGCAGTGCAATTTGTCATAGCTAAATCTTGGAAATAACCTAAATGCCCATCAACTAAAATATATATAAAAAAGATTTGGTATTTTTAAACAATGGAGTATTACTCAGCTATAAAAAAAAAAGATAAATTTGAGGCTTTTGTAGATAAATAGATGCAACTGGAGACTGTATTGGTAGGTGAAAAAATCAGATGCTCTTGTACAAACAACTTATTGTCTCAGTAGTGTGAGAAATTCAAAGAATAAATACAATCTGAAAGATACAATAGATACTAAGGAAGGGAAAGAATTTGTTCACTGAGAAGGAAAAACGGATGAGGAAAAGCACAACATAAAGAAGGGGGCGGGCTGGTGAGATGGCTTAGTGGTCTAAAGTGTGTGTGTCGGAAAGTTTAGGCCACCGCAGGGACCGTGGCTCCATCCCAGGCACCACTTGCTGCGCCGCCCCCACTCCCCAAGGCTGAGCCAGCCATAACACAAATACACGAGGTTTAAGAAAATAAAATAAACTTTAAAAAAAAAAAAAAAGAAAGAAGTGGAAAGGATATATTTATGTATATAACAGAATAGCTTGGATGATTGTACTGCCGATTCAATTAATATTGCATCATTTCTAATGTTTGTAGTTATTTATTTATTACTATTTGGTATTCTTTTTTAAAAAAAAAAAAATGTCCCCAGAGTTGCACAGGTTTCGAGGCAGGGCCCTTGGAAGATACCTGAATCAGGGGTGCTGTGCTCCCCAGAGCTCACGGAGGGATGAGCAGACAGCCTCGGTGCTGGGCGGAGCCTGGCTGGCGGTGTCTCAGAGCCGAGACCTGGGAGCATGCGTGCGCTGTGGCCTGCACCCCTCCCTTCCCTCCTTGCTTCCTGCCATCACAGGCGGAGCAACCTGGCTCCGCCACTTTTCCACCGTAGAGCTCCTGCCTTAAGCCAGCCGGCCGGGAGTCCACATCCCTTAACAGTGAGTCAAAGCTCACTTCTCCTCTTTTAACGTATGGATGCTGGGCATTTTATCCCAGTGATAGGAAAACTGGCTAAGACAGAGTTTATGATCAAATAATAATCATATATCTACCTCTGGATTCCTCTTTCTTGTTGCGTTAACCTAGTAGTTACATTATCATCAATTATTCTGAATGAACCATACATTCAACTAACGAGGAGCTTTGGAATCCCAGACCCAGGTTCTGGGAGTTTTCTAGAAGTGCTTTTGCGATAGCTTCTTTCAAAAGGCTTGTGCCTTTGGGGAAGAGCAGACTCAGGCCCATTTTCTGGAGAAGGCAAAAGGTAAATCCCTGTACTTCAGGAATGTGAAGTCCTGCCTACTCCATTCTTGGGGCTCCTTTCGCTGGGCACCCCTGGGGAAGAAAAAGTTCAATGACTGCCTCTCTCGGGGCTCCATATTGCCTAAAACCTCTGTTTGAATCTTATAGAAGTCCCTGGAATGTTTCTGTTTGGGAGACGCTCACATTTGGCAGTCCGAGGATTTCCACATGGCATGCAGCCCATTTGCCCCAGGCAAGGCAAACCCCAGGCCAGAAGCCAGCTGGCCGACACCCAGCAGCGCCCGCCCTCTGGGGCTGGAGGTGCAGCTGCTGCCTGAGACCCGCGCTGAGGGGGCCTCTGCCCTGCTGGTAGCTGTTCCCTTCTTCCTGCCTTGTTCCCCAGTGGCCACTTGGGCACCATGCGCTCCTGTTTCCATACTGCCTTTAACTGCTTCCTGCAGGTCTCTCCTTCGTGCCAGAACATTCCATCCTGTAATATTGGGGCTCTCCTCCCATTCATCCTCTTTCTCCGTAGCATACAGCCCCTTGGTGGTTGTCACCAGCTCTGATGACTCACACATTCCACCTCCCAAGTCTTTACCTCAAATCCAATGCTGGGTTGCAGCCACAAGAACATCTTAACACCGTTTAAATCCCCAAGATCCAAGAGAGTCGCTGTCTTTCCCCTCCGAGCCTGCTGTCTCCGGCTCAGGAAGACTTGCAGCCTCTCATCCTAGATTGGGATAAACCTCTGCCCTGCTCTGGATTCCCGGAGCGCTGTGTGAGGTTCCCGTGTCCCTCAAGACAGAGAGCTGTGCTTTATCCTCCCGCAGGCCTGTCCCAGATGTCCAAGAATAGAGCAGCTGTGGCTGCTTTTCTATCTTCTATGTTGGCAGTGCTGGTTGTTTTAGCTGGAAGGCTGAAGCAGGAGGGCTGTAAACTGGAGTCCAGTTTAGCAGTGTAGCAACTTCCTTAGACTGTCCCAAAATAAAAAACAAGAAGAGGTAGGGGATATAGCTCAGCAGGCACTAACGCGCGCGCGCACACACACGCACACACACACACACACACACACACACACACCACTAGGATAAGTGATCTTCAATCTTTTCCTCCACGTAAAATACGAATGCAGAAATGCTACAATAATAACAACATTGAAAGAAGGAAGTGCGTGCTCCGTCTGGATCACTTCTACCCACCAAAGCATCACTTTTTGTCCCTTACTTCTCCCCCCTGTCTTGACCTCCCGTGCTCTGCACATTAAGGTCATTGTTTAGCTAACCATATTTTCTTGCTTTCAAAAGGTAGGAGCCGTAGAAATTGATTCAACATCAAGCCTGCTGAATCAGCATGAGGAAAAGGAAAAAAAAAAAAAGCCTTCAACCCTGTGAAGTCCCTTTGCAATGGTTTCCTCTAACAAGGTAACCAGCCAGAGAAACACGAGCTGGCCTGGGAGGGGGAGAGCTATGCAAATGAAGTCCTTTTCCCCACAGGGCAGAACACCTGATCTGGCAGAATTTCCACCCTGCAGTGGGAGGGAGCTTACCTAATTTGCACATAGCCTTCTGCAGAGGTTCACTGCTTATTCCGCATTCACCGGGCCCTTTAATGCACTGGGTGTATTGAACACACAGAGCATATTCAATTACCTCCCCCCTCTGCTGCTGTCTGAATTCCACCGTAATTCGCTCGCTTTTTTTTTTTTCTTCAGTGATTTGAAAATAAGGCATCACGTGAGCAGTTCTCAGAAAATGATGACACCAAACCGGGCATTAAACAAAATGCATTATGGAGGTTAGTCCACTGCTTCATGTAGCTTTCCTCTGGAATGTTCCTGGGCAAAAAAAAAAAAGGCTGGAAAGGGAAGAAAACACAAACCAAGAAGAGCTCTCTACACTGGAGCTGTGTGGGGAAAACTCAGCTTGTGATGTTTCAAAATACATCACCCCCTCCCGGTGAGCCCATTGCATGAGTTTTCACTTGGGTAGCCTCTTAGTGCCTGAAGAGGATGCCACCATTGCTCTAAAAATATGTGTGTTGGCCTATAGGCCAAAGCCCAATTTAAGGCTAGGACCTAATTTATATAGATTCCAGGCTTCATGCTTTTAATTGCATACCTTCATCCCCACCACCACCACCAGCACTAGAAAGGACTTCACATTTATGAGTTTCCGGATGTCATTAGCCACCTTTTGATTTAGGGTGCAGGAAAGCCAGAGTTGTTTCTCACAGCAGACATTGAAATTGAACAGCACCACATATTTTTTAAGAACAGCTTTTTTTCTGATTTTTTAAATTTATTTCTCATGTGCTTAAAAGAAAAGTAGCCAGTTTTCTCAGATCTAGATAAAATAACCACTCTATTTTTTTCCCTCCATGCATGGTACAAGGTTAATTAATTTCTTCTGCCCCAATGCAGGAACCCTAGTGCTTGCTCACAGACAGTGTGGGAAATGTGAGTGCTCAGTGATTAATTGGGGTTCTCAGAAGGGTCTTGGGAAATGATAATTCTTTATTGAAAATGGGATTAAAAGTTGACATTTCTTCTATTTTCCTCCTGTGCAGTGAAAATTTCATTTTTCTTCCATTGGCCAAATAATCCAAGCACAGCTATGTGTAAATGAGTCTTGAATTAATTTTTAAATCTCTCTTCTGATATATAATTTGCCATAAAAATACAGAGCCACCATCTTTCACCAGACCCTAGGTGAGAAGGGTCTGCAGACATCACATTAAGCCAAGAAGCAGGGCCCCGCATCAGGCATGGGGTGGCATCTGGAATACCCAAAAGTACATTGTCCTCACTGGTCCTGCAAAAAAGCCAACTGTGGAGGGGCTGCAGGCTGAGCCCTGAAAAGAGAGCAGAGGCAACCTGAAGCAGGCAGTGTGTATAAAAGCAGGTTTATTAGTCAGCATGCAGGCCTGGAGCCTGCTAGATGGCTACTGTCCCGCCGATCTGTCACACATTTAACAAGTGGTGTGTCATGCAGCTCTCAGGTATCTGAAAGGCTTAATACTTAGAGCCTGGGTTATGCTCTGGTTTTGCAGCCATGCGGAGCCATAAACTGTTTGAAATCAACACACACACACACACACACACACACACACACACATGTACCCGCACACACACACCTATTACACTCGTCTCCTGAGCTCCACTTGCAGCCTGTACTTCACGCCTTTCCTCCCCTACGACTGGACCCAGCCTCCTGTGTTTTATTTTCTGGTGCTTCACTGAACAATGAAAATACAATAAAAATCGCGAGCCTATGCAAATGGCAAAAGGAGAGGACTGCGTGACCTTTGGGTGTGTGGAGGCCTGGCTCTCAGCACATTTAATCACAGCAGACCCAAAGCATGGCAATGGTGTACATTTAGCACATCTGGGTGAGCGCTTCCAGTGATTAAAGTCCAGTGCTAATGGAGGGGAGGTCACAGGTTCAATCCTCACCAGAGTCAGTTTGCTTTCAACTACTAAAAACAGAGACATCCACTGTCCACAGTCACTGAGCACATGGCAGGCTGGGTGAGACCTCAGGGGCCCAGGGAAAAGCCATCCCATAAATGACTCAGAGTGCTTGACCCACAGGAGCAGACGTCTTTTGGTCCAGGATTTAGAAAAAGAAATTTCTACAAAGCCCTGTGGACAAGTTCACGGTTTCGGGTCCTCAAGTTCAGGCATGTGGCTCTGGCCACAGTTGGGTGCTTTCTGCTTGAGGAATTCTGAGACCCCCTCCGGTGGGACCCAGAAAGTCCCCTTGCTAGTCGGGGGAAATTGAAGTCAGGATGAGGGCAGGGAGCCCAGGGGTGTGTGCTGGGCAGGTCTGGGGGACACTATGAATTGTTGACTTTCTCAGAGTTCCAAAGAAACATGTGTGGGCAGACAGGCAAGAAGCTGGCTGTCACCGTCTAAGACCTGGGCTACTACATGATCAAAAATGTGGTAAGTGTGAAAGCTGCAGGGCCACTATGAATGTCACTCGAAGTCTTCCCCTCACTTTAAACACTCTCATCCTCGCCACCTTCTGAAGCAGCTCTGGAGTCCTCTTTCCTGAGTGTCTTTAACAAGGGTGATCACAAATGCATTGCTATCTAACAGAAGGACAGGCTCGTAGAAATTTGACACTGCATCCTCACCCACCCTAGTCACCAGCGCTGGTGCCACATGACTTCTGGCTCTCCCTAAAAGTCAAAATGATCTTACAAGGGGAGCATTTTGAATCCATTCAGGATATGGGGGCAACCAAGACAGTGCAAGTAAAGGCCCTCAGAAAAGAGGACCCTAGGACTGCTGCAGAAAGGGGCAAGGACAATAGGACACATGTGTGCAGGGTGAGGGGAGGGTTCTGAGGGGACCCATGGCAGTGTGTCTTTTGCAATAATAAATTTTTAAATTTAAGCACACAGTCCTTTTAATTACACTGTTTATGTCCTTCCAGGAGACAGGGTGGTCCCCTTGGATTACAGGAGGAGTGTTCTCTGACTGGTGTGTGTTTCTTCTTCCTATTGAATTGTTAAAAGCCAGATATAAAAAAAAAAAAGCCACATTACCCAGCAGAGGAGACACCTGGTTGCAGTAATTACAAGTGATGGATTGGAGCACCTAGGTTGAGTTTGGAAGAATAAGTCACAGAAGTCTTTGTGCATCCTGAGTCCCCACCATAACCAGCACTTTACATGAGTTACAGTTTTCCAGAATCAACACATGAGAACTCTTGGTCTGGCTAGTTAGAAAATGAGAAGAAAGAAGAGTTGCTACAAAGGAAGGTGAGATTCAAAACACCTTCCTTCTTTTAATTATTCCAGAATTGTTGCCTCCTCCATAAAGCTGAAAATATTTGTGTGTGTGTGTGTGTGTGTGTATGTGTATGTGAGTGTTTACATTTTTTCTGTTTGTTCTTCTGTCTTGCTCTTAAAATAATATATATATATATATATATATATATATATATATATAGAGAGAGAGAGAGAGAGAGAGAGAGAGAGAGAGAGAGAAACTGACCGGGTGTAGTGGTGCATGCCTATAATTCCAGCACTGAGGAGGCTGAAAACAGGAGGACTGCCATGAGTCAGAGCTGTGTAGTGAGACCCTGTACCAAATACATAATAAATAAATAAATAAATAAATAAATAAATAAATAAATAAAGTAGGCTTCAATGTGTTATTGTATTATGTTATGATAGGGCCAAGAAATACACCATTGTAAGCCAGATGTGGTGGTGTGTGACTGCCGCGTCAGCACTGTGGCAGGCTGATGCAGGACAGTTATAAGAGCTCCAACCCAGTCTGAGCAACTCAGAAATTGAGTGAGACCCTGGCTCAAATTTTAAATAATGATAATAATAACAACCTTCTGGGGATGAAACTCAGTGGAAAGGCCTGGGTTCAATCCCCAGTAACATACAAACACACACACACACACACACACACACACACACACACACGCACATCCCACACCAAGAAGTATAAGAACTTTTATGTCTCAAAATATAGAGAGAGGAAGAAGAGAAAGTAGTGAGTTCAAATAATCCCTAAACTATTCTGTTGTTTCAAAAGTGTCTTAATATATATGCTAATTTATTTCATTTATGCTACTAGTTTTTCTTAATTCATTGCAAAGAAAGTTTCGTGCTACTACCTCTTTGTCTCCTGTGTGAGAGTCCCTTTCGTGCCTCTTGTACTCTGAGCCGCTACTTTTAATATCATACGCAGTGTATTTTCACTGATGCTCTCTTATTTTATTATAATGTTTTGTTTTTTCATAAAAAAAGAAAAAAAACTCCTTATAAAAACCAGAGGAAGCATAATCGATGGGTGCAAATGATGACAATGTCTCTGTTACTTTTCTAAAGTCTAAAATTAATAGAAAAAGTCTATAGTGGAAAAAAATGTAATGGGTTTTTGAAATGTCTCAGAATAATTTACCCAAATGGACCTTTTGAAGTATATATTGTGCAATAGTGAAAGACAATAGGAAATAAAAATATTCCAAAAAAATGAACCAATCAACAAATTATTAGAGAGCCGTGGCCCCCACGATGACCTTGAGTAAGGAGAGCACCAGAGACCCATGCTTTATCCCATTCAGCGTCGCTGTGTGTCTGGGGACCTGGCTCCCCACATGTTGATAAAGAAGCCACTGCCACAGGGCTGTGGCATTAACCCCACGCTAGACCCAGCTAATAAAAACCAGGCCCACCAGGACAGATGCCAGGCACACACAAAAACCAGCCTCATTGATTTCATTTTCTTTCTTCTCCCCCCATTTTCAGGGTCATCAGCAGACCCTCCCAGCTTTGTTTCAGAGTAAATGAAAACCTTGTAAAAATTTAAAAGGACGGTTAAGGTTTAGAGACATCTTTCTCTTTGAGTTACAAGTTTGAGAAGTTGGATTTAACAAACAATTAGGATCCTATTTATTGCTCACAATTATCAGAAAGGGAAAGAAAGAGAAACGTGTGTTCAGGCCTTCCCTGTTCTGCCTACTTGGTGGATATGTTGTTTCATCTTAGCGGAAACTTTTTTATGGATGGTTGGATTTTGTCCAAGTTGTATATATTTTTAAACAAGCCAAAACCAAAATGAAAGCAAGAAACCTGGCTCTTGGGTTGTAAAATGTATGAAGTAGAAGAATAGGGAAGGAGAAAAGGTGCCTGCAGAAAGGTACACGACGCTTGCTTGTCTCCGCCTGGGCTTCTCCTCTACATCTGCAGAGGAGGGAGAGGCTGGGACACCACATGGAGTGTGGCCGTGCCCAGCTCGTGCCTGGCTTAAGGAGAATGTCTCAGACATAAAAATAGTCAAGATGCATTACGTACGTGTGTCAGTTCCCCAGGATGAATGCAACCATGATGTACTGAAAATATGCACTAAAAAATAAGTAAAAAAGAAGTAAAAATCCAACAAGACTATATTTTAAAAACGAGCATGTGCCTCCTTGTGTTGGCTCATCTGTAATCTCAGCACATGGAAGGCAGAGGCAGGAGGATCACTGAGAGTTCAAGGCCATCCTGAGCTATAAAGTGAGTTCAAGACTGGCATGAGCTGAATAGTGAAATCTATCTCAAAAAGACAAAAAAAAGGCATGAAATATATTTCCAAATGAAAAGAAAAAAAGTTCAAGTTTAATTGTTTTATGGTATTCCATATAGTGTGCTTCAGCTGCACACTGATATGTCTCCAAACGTGAAAGACTATGACCCTAACACCCATGGAGATGCTACTAGGAGATGGAGCCTTGGGGGCTAGTAGTAGGCTGCGAAGGGAACCTTCATGAATGGGACTGATGTCCTTGTGAGAAGGTGACTGTACTTGGTGCTCCCTGCTCTCTGTCCCCCAGGGCCACTCTGTGGCAGAATCCACCTGCAAGTCCCCACTGGGTTCAATGTGCTGATCTAGAAGCTGTTCAGCTCCTTCTTTTCAGAATAGGACATGTGAAGGGGTCCTACCAGGGGCTTCTGCACACTTCGCTTAACTATTACACACCTGATAGTGCCCTGCTTCTAAGGCTCTGAACACATGCTTAGAGTCTGTTTATTCTGCTGGAATTTCTGTTCAGAACCAAGAGGGTCCCCTTTTGTAAGCAGTACCTGGGCCCATAGGAATGGGTCGGGATCTTGTCTCAAACTGATGGTACCTTAGACGCTGGCCAGCTGTGTGCACTGCCCATTTCCTACAGCCAGAGTTCTTTTGATTTTTATAACCAAATACATACCTGTAGATTCTCTCCTCTCTCATCCTAGGAAGCCAAACAAATAATGATTTTTGACATTGTTTCTCTAATTTTATTTTATTGTTATGTATTTGGTACACAGTCTCACTACGTAGCTTGGACTCGTAGTGACACTCTTGACTCAGCTTCCCCAGGGCTGAGATTACAGGGTTGCACCACCATGCCCAGGTCTCAGTGGCTAGCTTGGTTCAGAGCCAACATGGCATGTGGTACAGGGATGGAGCCTGGGTCCCTGTATTTGCCAGGCAGGTGCTTAGACTGCTGAGTTATCTCCCCAGGCCCATCACAGCCTTTTCTATTTGACATGCTTTGAATATTGTTGTTTGAAGGAAGTGTTCATGTACTTGCATATGTGTGCATGCATATGCATGCATGCATACAAGTGCATGCATGTGTGGGAATCAGTAGTGTCCCGTCAGTGTCAGCTCTTTAGCTGCCCCACTCCCTCTGTCCATAATATGCCTACTTGGAGCAGCTGAACATGGAATGAACCTCCTTTCACCGTGAGCTGAGTTGAGCCTTGCCCTTCACATGTGGGTGTGGGGTACTGTATCCCAGCAACATAAAAGGCAACTAACACACAGTGTGATGATGAAAATAGGCTCACTATTTCAAGACACACTTGCGTAGTGTCGTTGTTATAGGAGAGATGCTTGTGTCCCTCCCTCTCACAATCACAGCTCTCCATGTATTTAGAGCTAAGGTCTTTGCAGAAAATTAGGTTTAATGGAGATGTTAACAGTCTTAGTATGGCTTGATAATCTTAGGATAATTTTAGTGTCTTTATGAGAAGAATTAGAGACACTAGAGCTCTCCTTGGGGACACAGCAAGAGGGCAGTCATCTGCCAGGGTCCCAGAAGAAGGGTCTTCAAGAAAATGACACATGTCAGCACACTGACCTTGAATATCCCAGCTTCCATGGTGGCATCTGCATGTAATCCCAGCACTGGGGAGGCCAAAGACAGGAGGAAGTACAAGAAGCAAGTATCTGTTGCTGAAGCCACTCAGTCTATGGAAATTTATCACAGCAGCCTGAGTTGCCACAGCCCTCTGTGGGCTTGGCCCTGAATAAGGCACTGGCATGGCTCTTCTTGTCTCCCCTCTCGTAAAGAGGCTGGAATACAGCAACAAAGGAAGTAGTGCCTTCCACCTCTTCACCATGACTTCGGTGAGAAAGGCCTAGCTGATCCCTATGGCATGCCTTGGGGTTGATGGTGGGTGATCAACATGGAGCCCAGCACACACGGGGTAGCCCCTCCTTGGCAGTGGGTGTTACCTCTCACTAGGCTGGTAGCCTAGGTGGAAAGAAGAAAGAGAGTACCTGTTCTTGGAGAGCTCCCATCAGCTCAGCTGGGTGATGCTTCTGCTGCCTTTGTTGGGGACATTGGTCTTCAATTTCTTCATCTTTCTGATGCAGACTGGCACCAACAGTTCTCCAGGGAGCTTCCCAGCCTTCAATCTTGGACTGGAGCTGAATGCTTGATCCCTCTTGTTCTTTGGCTTCCAGCTTCCTGGGAAGAGCAGATCCTGAATCTCCCAGGCTCTGCACAGACATGGTGTGTGGCTGTCTTGTTTGGATCCTGTAAGCTATTCCATAAAGAAATCCCCTTGCATGATTATATATCTATTTTGTATTGATTCTGTTCCCTAGAACCTTATCAAATACATTATTGTAACATAAATTGGACCACAGTAAGTTTACCAAAGTGGTAAATTCCTAACAGCACGCACCAAACTCAAGGCCAGGCAGATTATTTTCTTACTTGTGATGATTCCATGAGGGTTAAGGAAAACACAACCCACAGGAACAGGAGTCTCTCAGGAGAGATGGGTGGACTTGAGGCGCAGGGAAGTAGATGGAGGAGAAGGGAAGTTGGGGCCAAAATGGCTACTGCTGCTGTGAGGATTCTGGAAATCAGGACCACTATGAAACCCAAAAAATTAGTTTTTATTTTGATCATGTAATTGTGCACTACTTTAATTTGTAGTGAAGTGCATTGGCTCTTTAACTTGTCTCATTTTGCCAGATATGGTGGAACATGCCTGTAATCCCAGGCCTCCTTGAAAGGTTGAAGCAGGAGGGTTGCCATGAGTTTGAGACCAGCCTGGGCTACTCAGTGAGTTCAAGGCCAACCTGAGCTGCATAGAAAGACCCTGTCTCAAAAACAAATTGTCTCATTTTATACAGCAAGAATTTTTTTATAATAAAGAAATAACTGGCGCTGGCAAGACAGCTCAGTGGACTAAGTGCCTGCAAGGCAGGCGCAGGGACTGGTGTTCAATCCTGGGCACTACATGCTGTGCCAGCCCTGCCCTTGGGCTGGCTGAGTGGGCCCCCAAGACCAGGCTTGGTGGTGTCTGCCTGTAATCCCAGCTCTGGAGAGGCTGAAGACAGGAGGATGACTACAAGTCTGAGATGGGTAGTGAGGCCCTGTACCAAATAAATTTTTTAAACAATAAAAGTAAAGAAACAACTGTAACCAATTCTTATGCACTGAGAAAGACTACCCTTACTGATGCTTCCATGAAATTAGGAAGAAAGTGACCCATCAAAATTGTGTTGGTATTGCTTCCCGCAAGCAGATAGGCGTGACACAAAGGCCAGTGGCTCTGCTCTGTGAGAGCCACCTCCCTTGCCCTGTTTACTATAAATCTGAATATGCGAGCAATGGATGAGCATCCCGGAATTCACCTTCTGGTGTCATCTGATGATTTCTTCAGAGCCGGTCAGCGGCTGCTTTAGCATAATAATGAGGATGGAGGTAAAAAGAAGTGCTTTCTTCCAAGTGCTGATATCATTGGGCCTGCTGGGAATTGGCTTCTTGACCAGAAGGAAGATGAAGTGGATTTGCCTTTGCAATGTGTATTTCTAAGAGTATTGAGATGTGGGGCAGAGAGGAAGGGCGCCGGTCTTGGCTATGTGGGACACTGGACCCTCCCAGCTGTCCTGACCATGGCATGGCAGCTTGAAAGTCTCCTAAGAGGCTGCAGTGTAGACACCAAGACCCTGTGGCTCCCTTTGACCATGAAACTACCAGGCTATAAGCTGGATTTGCAACAGCACTGTGAGGATCCCAAAGCATCAAACTTGAAAAATACTTTGACCATCAATCTTGAAAGTCACCAGATCCCTGTCAAAAACCCCGGCCAATTTAGACCAATAAACTCAGTCAGTGTTGTGTTTCTGACCCAGTTAAAAGCTGAGTTCTCTGAATCATGGCCTGAACAAGGGATGGCCAGTACACCTGCCCATAGGAGCCATGAGAGACCTCTGGGGGAAATGAGCCTGAATCTTCATTGGCCAGCTCAGTCCTGCAATCCAAGGGCTTGGGAGGATGGTTCATGAGGATTTGAGTTCAAGGCCAGCCGGGGGAACATCCTGACATAGCAAGATCCTGTCTCCAAAAAATAAATAGATAAACAAAAATCATATCTGACAGGGCAGGGGATGTAACTCAGGGCAAAGGCCCTGAGTTTGATTCCCCATACCAAGATGATAATAATAATAATAATAATAATAATAATACATTGATAACTAAACTACTACCAATATTTGCATTTACACTAAACTAAGCATTGAAGCCATGTGCTGCCCTGTGCTGTCACCAACCACCAGCTGTGTTTGTTTTAAGGCTCAAGCAGGAGCCTCATCGGCTGCTGAGGTCCGCAGAGTGATCTGTAAGCAGGACACCAGCTTCCTCCTCCCATCCTCTCCTTCAGGATTTGTAGCCATTTCCTGAGCCATGGAGGAGACGAGAAGATGCTGCCCATGTGGGTCACTCCCCGCGCAGACTGGCTGAGTTAGCGTCATCTAAATGGTTTGGCAAAGGACTCTGATGACCACACATAGTTAAACCACTGCTCCACGCACACCAGAGTAGTGAGGTCTACACTTAGCATGGACTCTACCAATTATGGATTCCGATATATTTTCTTGCACAGAGACGGAGGCCGGGGAAGCATAGTTTGGTGGAGAGGCTGCACAGCGAGCTGGTGGCAGCTCCCCAGCTATACTCGCCCATATGGTTGCCTCTTCTGTTCACCTTGTTGTTCCATACCATGAGATGTTCAAGGCAGGCTTGCATGTCTGTGTTAGTTAGGGTTCTCTGGAGGAGCAGAATCTATAGAAAATACAAGTATATTTCTCAGGAGGATTTATTAGGTAGCTTACATGATCACAGGCGACAGTCCACAGTGGCCACCAGCACACCCGACCCAGAAGCTTAGCTAAAAAAGCAGGAAGCTGCAGGTCAATGGGGGCGAAGGAAGCAGCTGCAGTCCAAGAACAAAGGCCTAGGAGCTCCCTGCAGTTGCTGCTGCATGTGCTGAAGGATGGAGGAGCTGGAGACCCATGCCCATAGGTGACGGCAGCAAAAGCGCACTTGCTGAAGCACAGTGGAGCTCCCAAAACACTCAGCAAACATCTTCCCCCTCCTCTGTTCCCTTTGATTCTGCCCTGGCTGCAAGCCCCTTTACTGGTGCTACCCGAGGTCAGGGAGGTGCACCTCCCTCGGGTTCCTGGCCTGCACACCAACGGTCTCTGCAAACACCCACAGACACACCCAGAAGTGTGCTCCCAGGCTGCTGGGAGCCTCTTGATCCAGCCAAATTAGCACATCAAGATTAACAGTCATGGTGACCCTGACTATTGGGTCTGAGAAGGTGAACGTGGTATAAGTCACGACATGGCAAGGAGTGACCTCCAGTTTCCAACAGTGGTCCTGGAAGAGCTGTGTTCACATTAGGACACCTTTCTCTGAAATGCACTTTCATTAAGCCCTGAAAAAGGGCAGAGAAAGTGGAAGGATTTGATGAATAAGGAGATTTCTCTGTTCCTGCATGGGACCAAGGCTCAGCCTCTCTTCTTGTTCCATCTAAGTTCTGTCTGGAGACCAGAAGTTGGCATTGGGAGAAATCAGAAGTGGTTAAAAAGTACATGCACATCAAGAGGGCAGCCATTTAGCCCTGTTCCTCCTTCAAAACAGCAGCAGATCAAATTAAAGCAAGATGTGTGCAGACCACAGGCCCAGAGTGTTTTCAGCTGACCTGAGGCATAAGTAAGCTCTCATCTCCAGTGGGCAAGCAACTCTGGTCAGAGGCCACATAGTTCTCATGGATGACCTAGGCCAAAATGCGAGCCCCTACGCAATCCTAGTGGAGACTGTCTCAGCTGACCAAGCTCCCACCACAGTGTTACTTACAAAGTAAATGTTCTCTTTCTAAATTGGGGAAGCAAAAGTTGAAAGGCTAAATAACTCCTATAAGGCCACCTACTGTGTCTTGGGTTTGGTACATGGTCAAGAACTCTCTCTGGGGGCTGGGGAGATAGCTCAGGGGCACAAGTGCCTGCTTGGCAGTGCAAGATCCTGAGTTCAATCCCTGATTCTGGGAAAAAAAAAAAAAAAAAAAAAAGAACCTCTCTGGTCATCTTGACACATGCTGAGACTCAGCTTGCATCCTCAGTGATGTTGGTTAAAAACCAACAAGATTCCCAAAACATTCTGCACATAACCTACTTTAGATAAGGACATGGCATATGATAAAATAAGAATCATGCCTCTTCCTTGAATGAGACGGTCTGTGACTCTAACAGAAATCTTAAAGAAGAACAAGGCATTAAAAAAATGGAAAAATTAAATATGTGAGAGTGGACATGATTTTATTTTTTTTGAGTGAAGTGCTAAATTCTTAACCAGAAGTCCCCAAGACAATGCCAATCCCAGCTTCTTTTTTGTCCACCTTCTAGGTCATGCTGAAGAACAGTCAGAAATGACCTCAGCCACCTCAACAGTTCCATGCCCTCATGATCAATCCAGAGGCTCCCAAGGGAAAATGGATTGCAAACTGGAAATATTCAGCAAAAATGGGATGCATTTCTTGCCAGAAAAGCAAGCTGTAGGCTAGCAAATGACATTTCCATAAGGGCTTATGTGGGGCTTGGGCCATGCATGTTAAAATTGCTAAAGAGCATTCTCTACATATTGAAGTGTAAATCACTGCCATTATTACCCATATTTAACATTCAAATGACCAGAAACAAAGCAGTATGGAAGACTTTCTGCTGCGTGGATTAATACCACCTGCGCTGGGGGGATGGAGGGTCTTGGTGAGATTTACTATGCTGCATTTGCTGGGTAATCACAAGGAGCAAATTGTGATATTAATCCCAGGCTGCTTCAGGTCGATCCCAGGACCGCACCAGAGGGCAGCTGGTCGGAGGCCTTCTGCGTGGCTTCTGAGTCGGTTTACCTAGTCCACATTTACTATTGCTTGATTTCTCACCTCCTTAAAAGTGGAGCTTTTGAAAACCCAGTCTTATTTAGTTTACTTTAAAATATGTCCTCTAGAGCTGTTTAGACAAAGGGAATGTGGTCCTGGACTTGTTTACACAGGATTCAACTCATGGGAAGCAAATTATTTGCATAAAGCAGGGGATTACAGTTAACATCCTTACAGCCAGTGCAGAGGGGCTCCAGTTGACCTTCATTCATTTTGCTCTGTGAATTTCCGATGCTCCAAGGGGCTGCTGGTGCCAGCGTGGGCAGACTGTGCCTTCTGAGGAAGCTCCCCCTCCCCAGGCTACACCAGTGTCTCTCTTCTGTCATAGACCCACGATCCTCCTGAGTTTCCAGGTACCAAGCCAGTTCTGTGGGGTCTCTCTCACATGCTGTGCTCCACAGATCATACTACCTGCTGGACAGATCTGTAACTGTCTCTTTTGTTTTGTCTTGCCCAGCTGTGTGTGTCAGTGTAAGCCACCTACACAATACAATTATGAACATAAGAAAGATGTGACTCTATTTGTTACTTATTTCTACCCCAGGAACTGGACACTGGAAGGGTCATTAGACATCACCTGCTCTAAATGCACTCACTGGAAGCCTCAAGGATGGTGTGCCCTGGGTGTGTGGTGTGTGGCTCTGGGTTTCCCTGGGCCATGGTAGCTCCAGGAACCAGTATTATACAGGCTCGAGATTCTGACTCCCCTTGTCTTTTATTATTATTATTATTATTATTATTATTATTATTATTTTAATATTTATTTATTTATTTATTTGGTACAGGATCTCACTACACAACTCAGACTCATAGTGATCCTTCTGTCTCAGCCTCCCCAATACTGGGATTAGAGCACGCCTTAGCATGCCTGGTTTCGGTGGTCAGCTCAGCACAGGCTGGTATGGTATGTGATATAGAGGATGAAAGCTGGGTCCTTGTGCTTCTAAACAGGCACTTAGACCAACAAGCTATCTCCTCAACCCTTCCTGTTGTCTTTGCAATGCACCAAATCCTCTTTCACACATTGTCAATTATAGATACTTTTTATTAAAATATCTATTCTTGTGATGAACTGAAGAAAAAGCAATGCAAATTTTTTCAACACTTCCTTGTGTGAAACTATTTTCTTTTCTTTTCTTTTCTTTTTCTTTGGACTTGGGATCAAACTCAGGCCAGGCAGGTCTTATTCACTGAGGTATCTCCCTGGCCATTGAGGCTATTTTCATTGTGGTATAACTGGGCAATTTAATTTAAATTCAGTAAAATAACTGGTGAACATTAAAATAGCACCCCATCCTGGTGACATTATATTCAGGTTGTCACACTTTAACATTATAGTAGTTATAGTTTCAAAAAGTACTATTGTATGCTTTCAATATTTTTCATCACATAAGTAGAAATTCTGTACCGATTAAGAAGAAATAGTTCTCTATTTCTCCTCTGTACATCCCCTGGTTACTTTTGACCTATGTTATCTCCTTGTAAATTTAATGATTTTACATATTTGATACAAATATTTGATACTGTGTGCAAGATCCCATTTGTCTGAATTATTTCATTTAGTATGGTTCTTCCAAAAACATTCTACATTATAGCATGTACTAGAGATATATTGTCTTACATGGCTGAATACTATTCTTTTACACAGCTATGCCGCTTGCTGTTAATTCATGGACAAGAGACACTTGGCTCCATCCTCTGGCTCTTCGCACTGCTGTGAACATTTGCAGGTAAGAATACACTGGTGTCCCTGGTTTCAGTTCTCTTGCATATCTACTAGGAGTTTACTAGTTCTGAGGTTTACACTATGCTTAACTTTTTGAGGACTTTGCCAAACTCTTTTTTCCTGTACAATTACCTTCCTGGAACCCATACTGAAATGTAGTGGCAGCACAGTCTTTATTCCCAAAGAAACTATTGAACTCTCTCCTAGAATGGGAAAGTGACCTGTGCTCTGCTTTGGTTGAAGAACAAGCAGATTTGCTCCTCAGCCTGACAGGCCAGAGCACTAAGAGGCTTCTGGGATGCAGCCTCCACAGGGGAGAAGCCCATGAGCTCCCAAAGCCTCCCCTGTACTAAGGGACAAAGACGCACAGACATTTTGTTACTACAGCATAGCCTACTTCATCCCAACTAATACACAAGAATCCTTTGCTCTTGAGCTATGAGAGACCTGGCCACATTTTCCAATCCAAGGAAAGTGAATCAGAATGAATTTACTAAACCATAAGCATGTATTAAAAAGCTTTGACAATCTGTCAGCAGAGAAAAAAAATTTAAAAAGTAGGGACCTGAAAGAAATGAAGCCCCACAGACAGAAATGTAACACATGCTGTGGAAGGCAGTTCAAAGGCACAAGCGGGGCACTGTCATGCTCACCATGTGGGGAGATGGAGTGAGGTGGGCATCTGGCTTTCATTTCAAGCATGAAGGTTGAGGAACACATGGGGAAAGTCACAGACCAAACTGTTGATGGCAACAGAAGAAATGAGTTCAAGAACTAAGCTAGGGGGCTGATGAGATAGCTCAGCAGACTAAGCGGCTGCTTAGGCAAACTCTGGGACTAGGACTTGATCCTAGCACCATAAGCCATGCTGGCCCTTCACTCAGGCACTCTGAGCCGGCCACTGAGACCAGGTGTGGTAGTGCATGTCTGTAATCCCAGCACTGGGGAGGCTGAAAACAGGAAGATCACTGTGAGTCCAAGCAGCATAGTGAGACCCTGTACCAAATACTTTAAAAACAAAAAACAAAAACAAAAAACAAAAAACCTAACCTTGGTCTTTCTCTGGATGGGAAAGGATTAAAGAGCAGAGAGAAAATTCAGATAGGCAGGGTGGAAGAGAGATGGGATAGACCGAGGTAGACCAGATGCCCAGACCGACTGTTTTCCAAAGGTCTGTGTTCCATTCCTGAGCCTGAATGAGCCTCTCTAGTAAATTATTTGTGCGTGTTTCCAAGTCAGAACCATCTACAGGACAAGGAAAGAGCAGCTGTTTAGTCTGACTTGTGCTTGGTCTTTCCTATTTTAGCAGAGGATGGTTGATAGTTTCTTTGTCTATGTTCTGAAGGCTTCCGTAGAGAATCTGTAGCTGGACAATGAACCCCTGGCTGGGTGGAGCCCATGTCATGTTCTGGATGAGTTCCTGCCTACCTACTTGGATGTGAGTGTCCTGGCCCTCTGCATAGAGGTGCCAAGTGAGGACCAGAGGGACACAGTCCGCAAGCCTGCTGTTTCCCTTTCTTGTAAAAGCTAGTGACAAGTGACAGTGTGTGTGTTCTTCAAGATGGGAGCATCCCTCCAAGAGTTACAAAGAAAATTTCCTCTGTATGCCATTTTCTGTTGTGTCCATGGGTATGAACACTGTGTTTGCCTAGGTGGAACGAACATCAGACCTAACACTGCTTTATCTTCAGTGCTTACTGCAGTCCTGCGAAGCAGATGTTGCTGACCACTGATTGACAATCAGGTAAGCTATTATTAGAGAGGTTAAGTCATCGGCCTGTGGCGGGGTCCAACTGTCACACACAGGATTGAAGCCAGAGCCTCAGGGACAGCACCCTCTGCATGGTGCCACTGTCCTCATCCAGGAAAATCACAGCCAGACTATGAGGGGACAAAGGTTGGAATGGAGGATTTAGGAAGGTGACTTTATAATGGATATGAGCAAAAAATGTACTCAATGTTTAAATTAAAAATTAAAAAAAAAAAAATTTTTGCTGTAAAAGACACACTGTCACGAGTGCCCCTCAGAACCCTTCCCCTTGCTTTGCACACACAGCATGGTCCCTCACATCTCCCCAGCCACTCTGGAGCTCTCTTTTCTGAGTATCCTTCCAAGGTGGCATTAGAACTACAGTCAATGGTGCTGCCAGGTGCCCCTGGTGAAAAGGCAGCAGCTCCTGAAAACATGGCGCTGGATCCTCACCCACCCTAGTCACCGGATCTGGCACCACATGACTCTTGGCTCTTCCCCTAAAGTCAAAGTGACCATGAAAGGGAAAATGTAACCAGGACAACACAGCTGAAGACCCTCAAGAATGAGGATGCCAGAGCTGCTGCAGGAAGAATCAGGGACAGTGGCACGAGTGTGCTCAAGGCCAGCGAGTAGATTTTGAGGATGACTCATAGCAATGTGTCTTTTATTGTAATGAGTTGGTCATACCTCATACCAACTCTAAGTAGAATATCCTTAGCATAAAATGCACGGACCACACATTTCAGTTGAGAGACTTCACCCCATGTCAACAGCTGTATACACACACTGGTGTGACTGCCACATCAAGCCAGGAACCAAAGAGTCTCTTGCCTCTTGCCCCTTTGTTTCCTTCATGTGACACTATTTTCTATTCTATGACCACAGGTTTGTGTTGCCTGTTCTTGAATTATGATCAAATTAGATTTCATAGCTACACTTTTCGTGTCTGAACTTTTGTACATAGTTTTGAAGATGTACCCACAGTGGTGCAAATATAATGAGCTTTTTCATTACCATATTGCATTCCATTAATAAATATGCAAATAATTGTTTTATGTATTTAGTACAGAGTCTACAGGGTCTTACTACACAGATTGGATTTGTAGTGATCCCTCTGTTTTTCAATCTCCCAAGTGCTGGGATTACAGGCATGCACCGCCATGCCCAGCTTCAGTCACTATCTTTGAGCGTCCTGGGGACAGGACCAGTGCATCAAGCTGGGAGTCAAACCCCAGGCCCCTGCATCTGCCCTAGCAGATACTTTAATCCACTGAGCTATCTGGCTGGCCCTCAAATAATTATTTATAAATCCTTCCATATCCATCAAGAGATAAGTGAATAAAGAGAAGGTCATAAAAATAGAAAAAAAGAGGAAAGTCATATTTACATATGACGAAGTACTGCTCTGCTATAAAGGATAAACTTGAGTCACGTATGGGAAAATGGAAACACATAGAGATCACAATGTTAAAGGAAATAAGACAGATGGGCTTAAAAATCACATGGCTTCCTTGATCTGAATAAGCCAGAGTAAAATTTAAGAAAGGTAACAGGAAAAGAGAGATGAATCAGTTGCAAAGAGGAACAAGAAAGAGGGATGAAAAGATGGAGGAAGAGGGGGATGGAGGAGAGGGGAAGAACATCCAGAAAGCATTGAGATTTCTGTGTGCATGCATTGACTCCCCACAAGGAAACAATCACTGGACACTAAATAATGAACTTATAAAAGGACAAATTTAAAAAAATGTCTTCCCAGGCTGGTGAGATAGCAGGGACTGGGATTCGATCCCTGGCACCACGGGCCATGCAGGCCCCAGCCCTGTGTGCACTGAGCCAGCCACAAATCCGGGCATAATGACACACATCTGTAATCCCAGTACTGGGGAGACTGAAAACAGGAGGATCACTGGGATCCAAGCTGTGTAGTGAGACCCTGTACCAAAGATATTTTTAAAAAAGAAAATCCTCAATGTAACATGTATCGCTCAGTTTCTTTTCTTTTCTCCTAAATAATGGCAGGTGTACATATTCCAACATTTACTATTTATTTTCTTGATATGTTTTCTAGTTCTTGAATTAAAATGTGACTATGAACTAGAACCACTTTGTCAAAGAAGTCCACATTGTACTTGTATCATTTCGATAACACTGTACATCTAACTTAGTATCATGCTGCCATATTCAATTTTCCATCAGAAAGTACTGTTAAATTCTTTAGAACTCTCATTTCAGTGGCTGTATAATATCTCCGATATGATGAAATCATAATTTATTCAAATATTACATCTTCATGACATTGGGTTGACCTCTGCTTTTCCACCATGATAAATAACAAGGAAAAGATCACTTTATACAAAGAATGATGATCTTTCAGGTTGGCTTGTAATCCCAGTGCTCTGGCAGGCTGAGGCAGGAGGATCTCTAGTTGGAACCCCACCCAGGCAGTCAGTCCATGTCTTTCCGTCTCTGAGGGATGAATGCATGAACCTCCTCTGCTCTGGGTCCTGTCTTGGACAATAACATGTCCTCGCATCCTTGGTGTTCCTCTTCCTTAGGATCTACTGAAAGTTGCCCCTCTTGTTGCCATTACCACAGCAAGAGTGTTCACCCTCAAGAAGCATGTCCATACACCTGAAGGACGCGACTCCATCTTCCCACAAAGACTCCCGACTTCCCACCACCCTCAGGACTCATTCAGAGTCCCCAGGAGCTCTGAGATTCACGGTGCTGCTGCAGTCCTTTGTCCGCCTGCTGTACTTGGATCTGCACTGTCTCCGAGGCTCACATCCAAGGCTTACTTCTCAGTGTGTGGCAGGACTGGGTCATGGTGGGACCTTTTAAGAAGGTGGTGGTGGTGGGCAGTACTTGGTTCATTCAGAGGATTCCCCACGGGAGCCATGGGGCCTTGGTCTTTTATCATCTTCTCCTGTTTCTTCCAGGCCTTTTGATGAAATGCTGTGTCCCATGATGCTGCCTCACCATGAGGGGCGCCCTTCCCAAGGTCCTCCTCTACAGGCCAAGCAATCACAGACTAACAAGCTGAGCCCGAGCAAACATTTGCTCTCAGTTGATTGTTTCAGGTGTTGGTTGTAATAACAAAAAGCTGGCTCATGCTTGTCCCCACACGTGGCAGCTCAGCTGGCTTCCAGGTGGGCTCTGGTGTTCTTGTCCCTCTGGCAGTCCTTGCAATTCTCCTGCTCTAAATCTACGCCCAAGAAACCTAACGCTGTGATAGTGCGATCCATGACCCAGAGAGCTGGAAGATGCCATCTTCCAGGGAGCCTAGGGAATACTGCACCTTAGCAAGGTCAGTCCTGGCCTTCAGAAGCCAGGAAAACTTATCCCATCCTTCCTCTGTGTGTCAAGATGTATGGTATGGTCCCAGGAACCTATCCGGCTTGAATGCCCAACCAGCGAATAGCAGAGCCATTTTAATTTGCCTCCCTCTAATGGGCAACAACGCTCAATCTTCTTCATGTACTTATAGGCCTTTTGCATTTCCGGTAGGTGTGTATTCATGTTACTTGTTCTTTTTGGATTGACTCTTTTATTTGGGGGAGGATCTAACTGTTTGGACTCTTGATATTAGTCCTCTGTCTGAGAAACAGCAGATAATTTTTTTTTTTTTCCCAGCCTGTCAGTTGTCTTTTCACTCCATTGGAGTTTTGTTTGTTTGTTTGTTTTCTGTGCAGAAGCTTTTCAATTAAATGTAAACCCACTTGCTGATTCTCAGCACTGCTGTCTGTGCAGTTCAGGAAGTCCTTGCCTACACCTGTGACTTCAGAGTTTTACCTATTTTTATCCTTCAGTGTTTGTGTTCTAACATTTAGTTTCTTTAATCTTTTTTTTTAATTTTAGGGAATGGTCTACAGGGTCTCACTACTAGATGGGACTCATAGTGATCCGCCTGTTTATAGCCTCCCAAGAACTGGGATTAGAGGCGTACACCACCACACCCAGTCTCAATTGCCGTCTCAGCATGCCCCAGGGATGGGGCTGGCATACAGACCTGGCGATCGAACCCCGGGCCCCTGTGCCTGCTTGCAGATGTTACAATCCACTGAGCTTTTTGGCTGGCCCCCTTTATCCATTTTGACTCTAGTATAGTACTTGGTGAGAGCTGTGGGTCTAAATTCAATCTTTGCAATGTGGCTAGCCTGGTTTCCCAGTATCTGCAAGGAGGTAGGACCTCCTCAAATGGGAAGGGGGTCCTGAAGTGGAAACAGGGAAACAGAGAAGAGGTGAAAACAGAATTAAGCTGCATCGTGTGCACGAGCTAGCCCCTCTCAGGGAATGAGACCACCAGAAACTGCAAACAGGTGCTAGTAAAAAATTGTTTAAAGGCAACAAAAAATTGTTGCACTTAGAGATACAAAGTCTGGAGTTTCTTGTTACATGTAGTCGTGTAACAAATCTGAACACAGCCACCTCCCATTACGCTTCCGCATCCTCTCCCCCAATCTACGATGCCCCTTCTAGTCCAGGAGTCTCCCTGCCACTTTCATGCCATCTTTCTTTTTTATTGTTATTTGTGATCCAGATATAACAAGTAATGCTTCCCTGTCAAGTATCCAGCTTCAAGAGCCCAGCTCATTTTGCTAGGCAAATTAGTGACTCTAAAGAAATGAAAGAGCTGGGGATATAGCCCAGGGTGACAAGCCCTGGTTTCAATCCCCACTGCTAAAAGAAATTAAAATACAAAGTAGTGCTGATGGATAGGCAACTCCAGGATTACACTAACAACCGGTGAGCTGTACTCTGTATCTGAGTACATTTTGTTATGTAAATCTTATCTCAAAAAAAAGAAAAATAGCCATTGATAAAAAAATAGCCACAAGGTCAGGGATCAACACTGCAGGAATAATGCCTTCATCCTGTCTGACAGCAGTGTCAGGAATGGCCCTGGGCTCTGGAAAGTGCAAGGAAGGCATAGAGCCCGGGACATCTGACTGGGTGGAGATGGACCATGAGCCATGCGCAGGTCTGTCCTGGCAGCATCCGCCCTGAGGAAGCTGAGTCACTGCTCTGCAGAGTGTGGCTCTAGGACACTTCTCACTGGTCCATGAAAACACATGATTTTCCTAGTATAGTGAAGATACACATCGTTTGCCAGTTAGTCATGTTCTCTAATGAGTCATTGGAACAACATCCCAGGCTCTACCCTGGATGACATCATCAGTCTGACCAGAACTTAGCCATTTCTGATCTCTAATGTGATAGATGTCAGTGGATGTAACCCACAAAAGCTTAAAAATCTTAAGGCATTCCATAACTTTTAAGACTGTAAGAGATTCTGGGATAAAAAGCTTGGCAAACCCTTGTTCAGTTCAAAGCAACAGATACAAACTGGCTTCTGGTCATCCCCAAAGATGCCCCTGCCTGATCCATGTCTTTGACAACAAGGAGCCTCCTGGGGTATTAGAACCCTCTGGTTCTCTCACACCACTGTGTCTTGAATCTTCATTCCCATGTGCAAATATCAAAGTCCCGCTCACAAGGATGGTAAGACCGCTGTGGTGGCTCAAGTGTGCAATCTGGCACTGAGAAGGCTGAGGCAGGAAGATTGCCATGAGTTCAAGACCAGCCAGAACTACACATAGTTAGACTCCATCTCAATAAACCAAAGATACAGAAATAAATAAGAAACCTTCTGATGGGACACATGCAAGAGGGAATTTCTCTGCTACTGAACCCAGTAAGTGAGTGCGTAAATGCCCAGAATTCTGAAGGCAGAGGCCAAGTAATGAATCACCAGTGTCAATCCAGATTCGCCCTCCACAGAGATCAGACACTGGAGAGCCCCAAATGACAGCAGCCAGGACCCTGATCAAAGCCTGCCGTAGGCAGTTTCAACGCAGTACCGGCCCCATGTCCTGGGCTCTGCAGAGACTTCTTCAGCACAACCCATCTGGCAGCCTCCTGTGGACTCCATGTTTCCGCCACCTCAGCCACAAGACTTGGGGGACAGATGAGCACTTTGGAGATGGAAACAGGGATATCAGGAAAGAAAGGGAGTTGGACATGGAGTGGGCCACCCAAGGAACAGAGGTGGTGTGGATGGGGGGGGTTCAGAGAGAGGGCACCGTGCTTGAGGCCACCGTCCTGCTTTCTGATGTAATTCTTTCCACACCCACCTCTGGGGGCTGGCCAAGGCCTCGGGCTGGGACATGCTAGAGGAGCTACTATTTATTTGTCTTTTACTACAGTGATTGAACCCAGAGCTTTCATAAGGGGCTACATCACCAGTTTATATTCACAGAATCTTGCTGCCTCCGCTTCCCACAGAGCCGGGTTTACAGCCTGGGTGCCATGAGGCTTTCTTCCACCTCAAGTTTCCCCAGAAGAAAAGAAGCAAAGCACGTAGATTCACTGCTATCTTCTTATCAGGGCGGCCTCATTCTGACCAGAGTTAAGCTGCAGAGACAGATGTGCATTCCGTGAGAAGACCAGGTGTAGATTGCTCCCCACCTGCCAGGAAGAAGCCCCTTCTTCATCTGCCCACAAGTGTCACACTGTGGTGGCCACAGCTCAGGATTTCACAACAGAAGTGACTTCTTCAAGACAGGCACGGGAACGCCTAAGCATGATTTCTCTTTCTCAAGGGAGATATGTCCCATGTCCCCACATAGCCTGTCCCAGACTTAAAAGTGAGGAAATCACCCATTCCTTCAGCCCAAGGCATTGAACGCTGCAGCCATGGACAAATTCAATTGAATGAGCACAAGTTTAACCCTCCACTTGCTCGGGCCAGAAGTGAACCAGACTGACCTGAAAGAATTTGCAGAAGTGTGGGGCAGGAATGAACAGGGTCACTTCTGCCTGATAATCACAGTAAAAGAAAGATCAGGAAGCGGGTAAGCAGGGAAAGGGAGGACAAGTGTGGAGCACAGAAGGTTAAATCTGTTTTCATCACTCACAACTTCACACTGAATTCCCTCCCCTCTGAGCCCTCACTAGGATGACGTCACTTCTGCCCCTGAGAGCTTCCAAGGTGACAGCACAAACAGTGGGCAATGGAACCAGAGTGTCGAGAGCCTCTCAGGGGCCGGCTGCTCAGCTGTTTGCACAGGAAGGGGCAGGGTGAGCCCTGCATCCTGGGCTGTAGAAGCAGAGTACACTTGTAGGAGAGAAAAGAAAAACTGAAAGAAAACTGTGAAAGAAAACCGACACTCTTCCGAGGAGTGGACCGAGGTAGGAAGGAGTGGGACCCAGAACTCACAGGCAGGATGTTGGCAAGAGTAGGGAGGAGGGCAGTTTGGGTGGCAGGTGTAAATTCAACCTTACTTTGTCATGGTGCCTTGAAGCCAATGGCTCAGATGGGCACCAGGCCTGTCCCCTGGGCTCCTGGTTTCAGGCTGGCCTCGTGCTCCCCCAGCACAGCCTTCTTGGGGGTGCTGTTCCACCAGATTGGTTACTTTGGGGCTCATACTCACAGGCTAGATGATCCACATGTTCTCTATTCATTTCCAGACCTAAAAATCCAGGAGGTACACGTGGTATAAGAGTTCCTCTAATTTGTTGGTAGTGTACCTGCAAAACTGTCATAGCCCCATGTGAAAGCATCTCCTAATTTGTACCTCTGACGCAGACCTTTAAGTGATTGAGCTTATTCTGTTGTTGCTGCCGTGTGGACAGAGAAGAGACAAGGACAACAGGTAGACAACAAGATGAGAGTGCTGTCTGGGGCCACCATGATGCTGTGCACTGGGATGTAGAGGAGGACAAACAGGACTCTGCGGCATACAACCCAGGCAGGAAAGTTCAAGGCAGGGAGCGGGGGCCAAGCCAATCTTATTAGATGTTCCACAAAGCTGGAATTGCTCAGCTGTGACCATTTTGAAGCACAGAAAGCCCCCCGCACATGAAAATGCACCTTCCCAGGCCTCAGAGGGCAGAGCGTGCGCCTCCTGAGCACTCAATCTTGGCCACAGATTTTGATATAGCAGCCAAGGACGAAACTTGAACCAAAAAAACAATGATTGAGTTTCACATTCCCAAGCTTTCCCATGGGCCAGCATGGAGAATGGATGAGGGCTCGTCCTTGGAGCCGGAGACCCTGCCAGATGGGCGACATGAATGCAGAGTCAGAATCTGGGTACCAAGCAAGGTGGTGTTTAGAAGTGACAGCTTTGAGTAACAGAGTCAAGGTGACAGATGCCATGAAAGAAAGGCACAGCACTCAATTAAATTTGAACCTCAGATAAACAAAACAGAAAGCTCCTTTGGCACAAGCATGCACCTTGCAAAGCTTGCAGCATGAAGAAGATGAGGAGAGTTAAGAAAGCAGAGGAAGCGGGAGCTGGTGCTCCACTCCAAGGTCACCAGGGCTCCAACCTGATGCCCCGCCCCTGGTGGGAGTCTTATTGCTCAAATGAAATCAACCAGGTTCTCATTCATGGCATGCTGTCCAGTGGAAGATGTGCGAGCGTCTGTCCCGGGATTCATGGCAGTGATCGGGTCCCCAGAAAGCACATCTTGACTACCCGCAGTCATGGGTCCTGCCCTGGTGGTACACACAGGCAAAGCCACCAAGCCTGGAGCTAGGGACTGGAGCCAGCTCTACAGCCAGGCTGCTGATACAAGAAGCCATCCCAGGCACCCCACAGCTCACAGGGATCTGTGTCTCAGTGTGTGGGCAGGGTGAGGAGGAGAACCTGTGTCTCCTGATATCACCACCTAGGTTACCAGGCAGGTGGCACTCAGGGTGGGCAGCTGTGTGCTCTGCGGACCCGGGAACCTCTGAGTGACCCAACCCAAGCAGAGTGCCCAACTAAGTGCTACTCTTGGGAACTGTCCGGGGCTCTTCAGGGGAGCATGGTGACAATTACTCCTACCAGAGGGCACTGAGTGAATCCAAATGGTGCCAGGAGGTGGGAGGCTGTGTACATGTCTTACCCCAAGTAGGACCAGGCTGTTAGTGGCTGGTGATGCCCACATTATGACTGCTGTGCAGTGCGAGACGCAGGGTGAGGAGCTCGCTCCCATGCTATCAGAGACAAGCGAAACAAGGAGAGCCCGGCAGAGGGGCCTGACCTCAGCGTGCAGTGCAAGAAAGTCGTAGAAGGCTTGCTGCTTATTGTGCCACGCACTTGTTGGTGCATTGGATGACTCTTGCTTTGTATTTGAAAACGTGGTCTCTATATAATCCATGCTGGCCTTGAACTCACTGTGTAACTACGCTGCCCTGGAACTTGCAGCAATCCTCCTGCCTCAGCTGCCTGAGTTATTCCAGGCAAGCATCCCTACAACCAGTTCCTTTTATGGCCTTCGGTGAACCCTTGAATTTTTCCATACTTCAATTTTCTCCAATGTAAAAGGTAGACATTGCCCTACTTCAGTGGGTTTTCCAACTGGGTCCTGTGGAGGTTGAGAGTTCTTCTAGAGGCAGTGAACTCAGAATGACAGGCCCTAAGTGAAGCCCCTGGTATGGCTTCTCCTGGCATGAGAGGAGATAATTGCACTCTAAACATGTCATATAGAAACACTCCTCTGAGAGAAGGTAACATACCTTCTACATTATGGGTTGCATATCATATTTATCATTCACCCTGCTTCTTTT
>PVKN010001373.1:38515-53214 GCA_004027915.1 Capromys pilorides
TTTTTTTAAATTTTATTTTTATTTATTTATTTGTTTGCTTGTTGTGTTTGTTTGTTTCTTTATTTATTCATTTTGTGGCTGGCTCAGCCTGCCCTGGTGGTGGCGCTGGCGCAGCATGTGGTGCCGGGGATCGAACTGCAGTCCCTGCAGTTGCCTGAGCCCTCCTAAGCAGGCGCTTTAGACCACTGAACCATCTCGCTCACCCTGCTTCTTATTATATCTGCCACAGCCTTCTCTTGTTTCATGACAGATCACAGAATAAAAATGGGCCTAGAATTCCAGCACTCAGGAGGCTGAGGCAGGAGAATCATTGTGAGTTTGAGACTTGAGCTACAAAGTGAACTCAAGGCCTGCCCAAACAGCACAATGAGACCCTGTCTCAAAAAAGAAAAAAAAAAAAAAAAACACAGAATGGAAGCCAGGTGTAGGGATGTACACTCTTAATCACAGCACACAGGAGGCTGAGGCAGGAGGATTTGGAATTCAGGCCCAGCCTGGGCAACTTAGTGAGACTCTGTCTCAAATAACAATTTAAAAAATTTTTAAAGTATTTGGTGATATAGGCCAGTGTAAGGTGTTGGGCACAATCCCCAATGCCACCAGGAAAAAAATAGAGGAAGAGGAGGAAAGGAAAAGGAAGAAAAAGGAGAGGAAGAAAGAAAGGAGGAGTGAACCAGGAGATAGGGTAAGGCCAGCTATCTAGGCGGGCATGTGTGACTAACCAGTAGTGGAGATTCAGGACAAATGCACAGAAAAATAGTTTCTGAGCCCTGCACCTAGGGCCAATCAAAAAGTGCCATCTTCAATTTTTCTGGCATTGGACGAAGCAGGTATCTGATTGGACAGTTTAGATGTGACATCAGCCTGAGGCGTGGGATGCACAAAAGATCAAAAGATGGCCGCCGTGCACTTCGTGGCCCTCACGCTGTCTCTGTCTCCATGGCGCACTCTCACTCTGCTGAGCAAACCTCCTTACCTACCTTGAATACATGAAAACTCTTGATACCTTTCGCACATATCTTGTCCAGCCCTTTGTTCTGAGCAAGAGAAACCTGAAAAGACTCTCTGGGCAGAGCCCACAACACCCCAGAGCCCTGGTAGCAGGAAAGGTGGGACAGAGGCACCTGGGCAGTGCGAAGCCTCAGCCTTCAGAGGTGGCCCTGCTCTGACTGGACCAGGAGCAGCCAAAACTGCTCACCACATTCAAAATGAGGTTCTGCTGGGGTTTAGGGGGCTGCTCAGTTTCAGACAATGGGCCGCAAAATGGTCCACGGAAAATTTTACAAGAAATAATTCTGTGTGCTTTCAAACCCAAATGTTTCCGTTTCTATTTTCACTAATGACTTTGAAATGAGTGACACAAGCTTAGGACTAATAAAGATCAACCACAACAGGAGGAAGAAAAAAACAGCTCCAGCCTTCCTCTCTGCTGGAATTTATTTAGGGTTCCCATGTGGAATGTCCCTGGGCAAGCCATCCACTAAAACAAACACAGATCTGCCTGTGCGGAGACACTGACAACTGAGAGCCCAGGCAGGTCACTAAAGGGGGAAGAACGTGAGCCACCATTGGGTGTGGCACGCACTCAAGGCATCCTCTGTGTTCAGGGTAAAATCATTTATTGTATCATCCAGAGATCCCCTCTCGAAACCTACCAAAATAAACCAAAGCTCCCCAGACAGGAGCGTCATGCAAGGCAGAAGCAAAAACTTCTGCCCTGCCAGATGAAGCACACCTGCACTGCAAAAGGCGCTTCCTTGTTTGTCTGACTCTGAAATCTTGATTGCAGCCAGGAGAAGCGGGATGGGCTTTCCAGGACTGTTCACTGCGTGAATGAATAAGGGGACCGACAAGAGAGAGGCTGAGGGTGCCTCTCTGCTACTCGTAACCTTCCGAGTGTCAACCTCTATGTGACGGCACTCTACTGTAATAAGTTGCGGTCTTTGTGGGTGCTGGAAAAGCATCTTTTCTTTGTCAAGGGTTTTCCAGTTATTAAAAGAAAAGCGGAACCCTTCTACATGAGACACAGGTGTGAGTGTCACAGATTTTGTCGCCTTTCTCATCCCTACTTGCTGGGGCTGGGCTGGTGGATGATGCATGGCAGGAAGTGGTCGGTACAGAAACACTAGGAGGTGGCCGCACAGGTCTAGGCAGAGTGAAGATACCTGTAGTCACGTGATGTGGAGCAATTGGGTCCCTCTAGCGCTTCCACTGTGGCTTGTCCTTAGTGAGGTCTGACAAACTCGACTTCAGCTCATATGCAGTCACTGGAGATCAGGTCCTGATATCCATGTCCATCAGCAACCTGGTTATGTCCCATTCAAAGAGATTAGGGGAGGTGGAGGAGAGAGATTGCATCTTAGGATGTCAACAAAATCTAATGAAATGAGCAAAAGTTATGTTGCCCCAAACCTAAAAACCCTCAGGGAAAGTTTGCTAATGCAGCTACATGTCAAATCTGTATGGAGGTTCCTCAAAACAAAAAAATCTAGAAGTTTCATTCAGCCTGGATATTCTCTTCTTGATATTTTCTCTAACGAGTCAACAATGACATATTGTAGTGATCCTTGTGCACCTGTGTTCATAGCAACACGATCCCTAATACCTACCTCTAGCAAACAGCCTATGCCTACCAGCAGATGAATGTTTAAAGCCCTTGTGGAGCTTAGACACCCTGGAGTACCATTGTGCTTTCAAGAAGGACAAATTGAGTCATTTGTGTGGAAATGGGTGCATTTTGGGGCCATAATGTCAAATGATATAAATCAGATACCCAAGCTTCAATGTCACATGGTTCTCTACTGTGAGAAACCAAAGTTATAAATGAAGAGCAAAACAAAAACTAAATAATAACAAACAGGGAGATCCAAAGAGGAGGGGAGGTGGGGAGGAGGAGAGGAAAGGAAATGCGCGAAGGGTCAACATGTGTCATGTACACGCACCAACGCCACACAGTATGTGGTCGCTACGGGCTGCAATCACAGGCTCAGAAAAACAAGTGGCTTGGCTCAGAGGAAGTGTTCTTCTGCCACCGTGGCTCTTAAGACTAGAGAAGCATTGTCACCAAATAATGGCCAAGCCAGCATTCTAACAAACTCAGCCTCCAGCGCTTGTACTTTGAGCTTTCAGTCAACGTAGTCAAGAAAATAAGCTTGTACACAAGATAGCCATGGAAATTGTACTGCCAGTTTCTGTTCGTTCACTGAGAGGGAGTTAATGCTTAATATTTTTGACCAATTTTGCATGCTTCTATCAGGTAATATGAATAACTGCTTTGAAACCAACAAAATGTAATATAAGAGCCATTGCTGAATTCATATCATCTTGTGTTTTGAAATTCTATATCATTTCTAATGTCTTGTTTCTTTTTACTCTCTTTAAAATAAAAAAATAAAAGAAATTTGTTCAGAAATGAAGATGGGGCTGGCCATATAGCTCAGAGGATTAAAGCGCCTATTTAGGTAGACACGCAGACCAGGATTCGAACCCACCCCCGGGGGCCCACTGAGATGGTGACTGAGACTGGGTGTAGTGGTGCATACATAATAAAATAAAATAAAATGAAGATAACAAAAAATGGCCAAATTACATAATGAATTAATCCATACTATAATGCAACTGGCTTGTGCAACCACTAGTAATTTCTTTTTCTTTTTTTTTTTTTTTTTTTTGTTATGTGTTTAGTACAGGGTCTACAGGGTCTCACACACAGATCAGACTCACAGTGGTTCTCCTGTTTCCAACCTCCCAAGCACTAGTATTACAGGCATGCACCACCATGCCCAATCTCAACCACTGTCTCAACAGGCCATGGAGGCAGAGCTGGCATGGCAGGCAGGTCAGGGTAGTGATTTATTTTTAACTATGTATATTTCACATTAAAATTCCATTGCCCATGCATCCCAGGGTAGACTCATTACACCTTGAGTATAAATCCACTGTGAACATCAAGTCTGTTCAGTCTAGAACAAGGACTCCCAAGCTTACTTGATTTGTTGAGCCCTTGAAAGTCGTAGTCCCCTTGGTAGCACATCACGGGATGCTCCTTCACCCTTCGTCCAGTCATGTGGGAGCAAAGATTGTTGGCCCTAGAACATGGCTGCCTTGCATATGTGCCATGCCTTCTTTCAGCCATGAGAACTTGCTTCCAAAACAAACAAAGAAATCAAATGTTGAGTGTTTCAATTCAGGGGCTGGGGAGATAGCTCAGTAGAGTAAATGCTTGCCTGGCAAGTGCAAGGGCCTGAGTTCAATCCCTGGTTCTGCAAAATAAATAAATAAATTAATTAATTAATTAATAGATTTCTCAATACTTTTGTCACATATTGTAATTATGAACATAAGGTCTTCACTGATTGATTGGTATAAACCTTAAAATTGAGTAAAACAGTCCACTAAATAATCATCCTCAATATATTTGTGTGCACATCTGATTGTGTGTGTGGGCTTGTGTGCTGAGAGACCAAAGGAAAGGGAGATAGAACCTCATGGAGATAGTGTCTGTGTGACTAGATGGATCAGGTAGACTAGGGTTTGTCCCATAGGAAAACATTTGGAGAAATATTTCCTATTCTGTTTATTGTTTTGGTATTATAGATTGAACCCTGAGCCTTTACACTGAGCTAAATCCCAAATCTTGTTTTTAAATTTTTACATTTTTTATTCTGAGGCAGGATCTCATTAAGATGCTAAGATGTCCAGGCTAGGCTTGAACTTGCAAACTTTCTGCTTCAGCCTCCCAGAATGCTGGGATAACAAGAGTGTGCCAACACTTCTGGATGAGAAACTTTCCCCTGAAACAAAAAAGTTCATATACCTATAGTTTATAAAATTATGAATAAAATAATTCCTTAATGTGGCTTGTTTCTGAATGAAGATTCATCGTCTTTGGCTGACTACAAATGCCACTCCTAGAGAAAATCACCTGAAATTGACTGGACAGGCTTTGTGTCCTCAGGGAACTTTTTTATCTAATGGAGAAAATTAGATAGAAGAATGGGTAGTTACCAAGCAAGGCCCATGAAAAAGCTCCATGAGGATTAGAAACCCAAGCCCTTTGTGTTCTCACTTACATACAGAATCCAAAACCAGGCAGTCTGTAGACCCAGAGCACAGCATGGCAGTGAGAGGCCAGACAGTGTGGAGAGTGGCAAAGTGATTCCCTACGCCACCACTCGGCCACCTGTCCACTGGCCACCAATTAAAGGAGAGGTTTCTTTGACTCACAGTTTCCAGTGGGTTCAGTCCACAGTCAGCAGAATCCAAGGCAGAGGCGTCATGTTGGAAGACAATGGAGGAAGAAAACTGGTCACTTCACAACATCCAGGAAGCAGAGAGAGAAGGGAGGGCCTGGGACAAGGACGCAGCCTTCCAACTCCCACCCCAGTGGCCACCTCCAGTGGCCACCTCCAGCTGGGCCCTGCCTCCTACAGCGTGGTCAGCTGTGAGCTCTTCCGTGGATGAATCCAGTGGTGAGCAAGGCATCCCATGATCTGTCACCTTCCATACATGTATGGCTCTTGGGGGAGACACATGTACCAGGAAGCAACAGGCACCTGGGCCAACCAGGCAACAAAGTCCTCTGCTCAGTAGCACCTTGCTGAACTCCACAGGCCACAGCCCTGTGCTTATAGCTTCATGCTCCTGTGTAAGAGTGGATAAACAGCCATCACCTTGCCACGCAGACTTTGCACAACTGCATTCTGTCGTAAAGGGACCTGGATGCAGGGACAGCAGGGACTCCAGACCACATCTGCAGCCAACCGTGGGTGAGGCACACCAGCCTCCCTGCAGACCATTCTGCAAACTGAAGACTACACCATGACTGTGCTGGCTCGACAGCAGCGATGGTCACATGTGCTCCTGGGCACAAGGAAACAGCCAGGGCAACCGTAGGCCTGAATGGGAATCACACGTAATTATAAGGGATCTCAGTGTAAAGAGTCACCCTGGTTAGGGACTGCTCTGTTAGATGGCACAAAATACATTTAAAATGTTTTCAACACAGTTAGGCTTAATAAAATTTCTGCCTCGTGTTATTTGGGATATGGCAGAATTTTCTAGGCATTGTGAATGAAAAACTAAATCCATTTTTATAAAGTGAAAATTGCCTTTTTAGTTCCCTTTCTGGATATGTCCTGCAAGGCCAAAGGTCTTATGCCGGGCCCCACACAATGGCAATGGAGCAGGAGTCATGCATGCTGTGCACCTGGTGACCCTTACTAAGGCCCCGAAGTCCTCCTCACAGGCCACCTTGGGAGTGGGGTCCCCAAAGCCTAGCTCCTTCCAGCCTAGAAATGTGGAGGTAGTCATGGCTGTTCCAGGCCCATCTTTCCTCCCCCTTGGTGATTACAGCTGCTGAGGTGGAAAGAGCTTGCCTGGGTTCATTGAGGCTCCTGGAGAAGCACATGGTTTATAAGGGGAAAGTTTCCAGCTAGGACAAGGGTAGAAAGAGAGCTAGTAATGAAATCTGTCGTGTAACAGTTATGTGCGGCAGACGTAGGTTGATCGTGCCTGGGACATCTGAACCCCAGTGTGGTACATGCCTCAGGGTTCGTATAGCAGGCTCTGGGGTTTGCAGAGTCAGTCACTGCAAGAAGAACAGCCCAGGAGTTGAGGACGTCTTGGTACTTCAGTCTGAGAGCAGACACAGTGGGCTTTGATGGACAGAGATGTCTGCCAGACAAACCCTGAAGTTTGCAGCTTTTAGAATTCGACTGGTTTACATTGAGTCATTCAGAAATTGGTGACAGGCGTGGGGCACTGGCACCAGCTTTGAGTTCAAGCTGCAACTACTTCCTAAGGCATTGAGGAAATCTAGGTTTCAGTTTCCCAACAAAACTGCATAATCACACTTCATTAGCAATAATGGATGGTGAAAGTATTGTGGCTATTCTATATCAGAGAAGCAATTTGTGTGCAAATTTTTGGAAACATTTTATTCTGTCAAGTCAGACCTTTCTACAGAAACATTTTTTTTTTGTATTTTTTTGGGCGAAGTGTCTACAGGGTGCTCAGAGTCTCACTACTAGATTGGACTCGTAGTGACCTGCCTAGTTACAGCCTCCCAAGAGCTGGGATTACAGGCTCACGCCACTACACCCAGTCCCAACTGCCATCTCAGCATGCACCGAGGGCGGGGCCAGCATGGCAGGCCTGGGGATTCAACCCCTGACCCATGTGCCTGCAAGCAAGAGCTTTAATCCACTGAACTATTTGGCCAGCCTTCTACAGAAACTTTTTTGAGACAGGATTTTGCTCTGCAGTGGCCTTGAGCTTATTGTTATGGCCTTATCTAGATGTCCCCTCAAAACCTCATGCACTTGTACATGTGGCTTTTTCAAAGCAGCTGGATCTAGAATGTGTGATATTAGGATTAAAGGTGTGTGATTGCTCTGTCTGTCAGTCCCACTTTTTTAGCACAGTTCTGGGCGTGGATGATGGGAAAGCCCAACCTGGGTGTGGGTGGCACCAACTGGTTGAAATGAAAGGGGAAGGGAGGCTACCGCTTGCTGCTTCCTGCCTACCCTGCTGAGGACTGTTTCTTCTCCTCAGTCCTCCTCTGCCATGCCACCCTGCCTTGGAAGCAGTGTGCCACCGACTGAGCCCTCTGCAGACCATGAGCTAAGATAACCCTTTTCTTCTATGATGTGTGTCAGCTATTTTGTCTCAGCAATGAGGAAGTGACTAAGGCCCTACTATGTAGCCTAGTCTGGCCTCAAACTCATAGCAGTCCTCCTGTCTCAGCCTCTGACGTGCTGCGATTAAGGCATCCTCACCACGGCTGGCATCTGCAGAATTCTATCCTGTTTTTGAATTCTGTTGTGAACATTCCACAAGAATCTAGGAATTTTCTCAGTGATCTTAAATTGGAACTTTCTGGAAAACAATTGCCTGCTCAGAATTAATAAGAAAATTAGTCTTATGTTCTGCACTTTTCGTTTTCAAACTTCTTCCCTATAAAGACTGTGACTTCAATATCTGGGTCTTTATAAAGCTGTTGCTTCTGCCCCTTGTTCAGGACTAACAATTTGCTTTTTAGTACTGGGATTGAACAGAAGGTCTTTGCATGGAACTATACCCTAAAAAAGATTTATTTTCCTACTAATGACTCAAATTGATCTGTCTTTATGGCACAATAGTACTCTGCTGTGTATAAAAACCACATTTTCTTTACCCTGCCCTCTGCTGATGGACAATCAATAGACTGCTTTTGAAATTTAGCTCTTATTAGATGTGCTGCTATACATCTGGATGTGCATGAATCAATGTGATATGACTTCTTTACTCTTTCAGGAAGATGCCTAGGAGGGTAATGGGTGGGTCAAATGGAACATTTAGCTCCAGGTTTTTGGAGAGCCTCCACACTGCTTTCTATAGTGGTGGTACTAGCCTATATTTTCTCCAACAATGTAGAAGGGTTTTGTCCAACAGCCTCTCCAGCATTAGTTATTATTTAATTTCTTGATGATGGTCATATTTTCTGGGGTAAGATGGAACTTCAGGGCTAATTTTTTTTTAACAGGGTCCTGGTGAGTTGCTAAGCTGTCCAGATCATATCAGAATAATGTGAAGCATATCTATCAGGTCCACAGAGACAGAAGGCTTGGCATAGTCTAATCTGAGCAGAGGCTGTGCTAGAATCCCATGTTGTCCCTGTGGCTTCAGCATAAGGAACCTGAAATGATTAATAACTGGAGGCACCAGGCAGGAATGAATGAGTCCAATGCAGGTGGAACCCAAGGGCCCTCAGTTCTTTGCAGGTTCCTGTGGCCAGGTGTTCCCCACCCCTGGCTCCTCCAAAGCCATGTGCCATGTGCTCTAAACCCATCCCAGCTGTGTGTGGATTTAGGAGATGATGCAGGTGACAGCTCAGTGTGACTTCTAGGAACAGGAGGTGCTGCAGAAAGGGATTTGGCTTGAGCTAATTTGATTGGATTGAGGTGCATTTCAGCTACTTGCAAGTCCCAGGCCATTTGATCTTTGGGTAGAGTCTGGACAGGACATTGAAGGTGGGCAAAGCTTCAGCTCAAATTTCACGTCTATCCCTCACACATCGAATGAGATAACTTATCTTTCTCCATTTTTATATACAAAGAGAGTAAAAACATTCACTTGACAAGATTGCTGGGAGGCTTAGAACTGTCTTATAAGACAGCTGGTGTGGAATCTGTGCTCCATAAATCACAGAGGTCTCTGTGTCCTTCTAGATATTTCTGGTGAGATGAGCCGTGATTCTTATGGACACAACAGGATGAAATCAAACTCATTTAATTCTTTCAAGTACAGTGTACTTACGATTTTCTTTTCCTTAATCCTTTTTTGCTCTCTTTCCCAATCTTGTCTTCCTTTTGTGTGACTCTTGATTTTCTTCCTTTCTTCTAGTCCTTTCCATTTACTAATTTGCAAAGTCACTCATGCCTAAAGCCAGCCAGGTGGCTCCCTGGGTCTGTCCCTTTCCTCACTCAGCTCACAGTGCAGCTCAGCAGCCAGTCATTCAGAGCAGGGCCCTCATCATGTGGAGTGGGTTTTCACAAAGTCAAATTGGGGGCAAGTTAGAATAAGGTTAGAATAATGGGGCAGGGGAAATAGCTCTGAGGCATAAGTGCCTGCCTGGCAAACGCAAGATTGTGAGTTCGAACCACGGTCCCAGAAAAAAAATGAACCAAAAGTTAGAGTAAAACCCAGGAAATGGGATAACACTGAATCTCCTCATGATCAATGAGGAGACTCTGTTTGGAAGGGACAGGGAATGTGTAGGAATTTATGCTTCTCGTACCCAGAGTCCAGTCCTTTTTGCTGGTACAGAACCCTGGTATTCTGTTGAGGATCACAGCTGTACCCTCTGATAGTGACCCTCTCACTTCCCAGAGGGAGCCCCAGATATGATATGCATGACAAGCCATGACTGTCTGGAAATGGGCTCATGCTTCCAAGAGATTCAAAACTCTTGAACTCCAAATGTTGTGTGGTAGCTGCAGCCAGGGTCTCTTTGCTGTTGTTGCTGTCCCCAAACTGCTGACTACTTTCAGGAAAGCTGAGCCTAAAGTGAACCTAGGGAAGGCAAGGCTGGGGGTTTAGGTAGACTGGACCTGAAGGAGTCCTTTCGCTGCTGCATGCATCTGCATCACGAGGGGCTTGGTACAAGTCAGTGATATGGGTTTCCATTCCCTCACTAGGGAGAAAGAGACTACATGGCTCTGGTAGTTCTTATCTGCACATAGGTTACATTTATGAGATGAGAAGAAGATGAGGAGGAAACTGAATATCCATGATGATCCAACTTAGAAATTTTCTAGCTGAATAGCTCAGGGCGAAGATTGCCATGGAGAAGAAAGAAATATGTGGATTTGAATAGAACCAAGGATAAGCTTGGGTTCACACCAAAAATGTACAACATCTCTCTCAGACAAACAGAAAGAAAGTGGAGACAGGAATCTCTCTAGGTGCTGAGGTAGGAGCTGGGGAGAGAAAAAAAAAAAATCCCTCAATGATCTCTAGAATCCAGAGGAAATGATCTCCTGAAGGGTTTGTGGGCCAGGGAGTTCATCAATGACAGCAGAAGACTTGGAAGCATGGCACAGTGACTTTAAGAAGTGGGACAAGGGAATCACTACACTGAGTTCAGACATTTAAAGATTAGGCAGAGTTCACCAGACATTCATGGGCAGGCTTGAGCTTGCCAATCTAACCTGGAGTTTGGCTGTGTGTGCAGATGGGACAAGGAGATCAGATGATCCTGGGAGGGCAAAGTGCCTGTGACTGGGCCATCCTGCCGCCCTGCGATTGCCCACCTGAGCTGCTTGACAATGAGATCATTCAGCGATTTCTCAGAATCCATCTCCAGCCCTCGCTTGCAGCTGGTGATGGCTGGCTAGGTGGTCTCTGGAAAGAAATCTCACAGTGATCCTTGGAATGCGGGCCTCTCCTTCCTCTGCTAATCCCCTTGGTTTTGTTGCTCTGTTGGTTTCTAAACTGGTGGGTTAGGCCCGCTGTGGGTACGTGCTGCGCACGCTGCCCGCCTCGGCTGATATCCTTCCCTGAACTGCCTCTCCATGAGTCACAGAGGAGTATTTCAGTAGAATTGCTCAGACTTTGAGGTACAAATGGAGGCAGCAGTAAGAGAGGCATAGCTCATACTCACTGGCTTGGAAATATTATTAACAGCTGCAAGCTTCAACTGCTGGGCAAATTTCCAGACAAAATGTCTAGGGTAAAATGTTGCTGGGCATAGCTCTTATAAAGAAAAAGGAGTGACACAGTACAGAAGACACCTCTCTCTCTCTCTCTCTCTCTCTCTCTCTCTAATGAGAAGAAAAATACCCTAAATTATCAAGAACCTGATATCTATTCAGCTCTTGGAAAAATGTGGCTTTTTGCACAATTCTTCATCCGATTTGAAGCATAAATGTTCTAAGGATTCTCACTGTGTTAGTTCTTATCTTCATAAGTCCTTATGTTTCATGTTAAGACAAGGCATGAAGGCTTAGACTACATGCTGTATGAATGGTTAGAGACACAGTTTTCAATTGGATTTATGTACTATTCCTGCTCCGGAAAGTCCAGTCCAACACCAAGATTCCATCTTACCCCAGAAAGAAAGGCTACCATCCAGAAATCAAACGATGACAACTGGTGTTGAGGCCCTAGGTGTGGTGAAAGGAACCCTTCTACATGGCTGGTGGTACAATTACAAAAGAAATTAGCGTGAAAATGTCTCGGAAAACTAAAATGAGAAATGCTATTCAACTCAGCTCTTTCTCTTCTAGGTATCTTCCTGAAAGAGCCGAAGCCCTCAAGTCTATGTTTATAGCAGCACAACTCTCAGTAGCTGGATGTTAGGAGCAGGTCACATGCCCCAAAGCAGGTGAATGAATAAAGAAAATATGATATTTCCGCACAGTGGCTTTCTATTGTGCTATAAAGAGAAATAAAATTGAGCCATTTGTAGGATACTGGATGTCCTTAGAGACCATGATGTTAAGTGAAACACATCAGATACACAAACTTAAATATCACATGCTTTCTCTTATGTGAGAAACCCAAACTATAAATAAAGGGCAAAATAAAAATAAGAAATAGAAAGTAGGGGGACAGATCTTTCTCAAGCGGGAAAGGGACCAGGAAATTGAGTGAGGGGAAGAGAAAAAGGAAAGAGGATGGGAGGGAATTCAGCCGTGTTACATAGATGATGCAACTCTATATAAGGAATGTAAGCGACATGCACTGCAAACAGGGTCTCATAAAGTAAATGATCTAAAAGAATTAAATTTAAACATCTTTAAAAACAGTCACTGCGGTCTTGTGGGAAGAGCTGGAGCAGGTGCTCTTGGGTGGGCGCGACCCGCTGCTGAGCCGCCACCATGCCTGGGCACTCACAGCAAGGCTTCCACCGCGTGGGCACCAACCCATTCGACCAGGTATTTGATGATGACTCGGACACCTTCCAGGTGCTGAAGGCAGTGGAGAACAAGAAACAAGAAGGCGGCTGGGGCGGTGTTGGGGGCCCCCGGGAATAAGAGCGCTGCTCGGGCTGCGGCTCAGGCCAGCTCCACGGTGGCGGACCAGAAGCTGCGCGAGAAGTCCCAGAAGGACCGCAGGACCCAGGGCCGCCCAGCGTCGGCGTGGTGGACACGAGAGGAGGCGCGGCTGCCCGTGGCGCCGAAGAGAGCAGGAAGAATATGCGCTGGGAGAAGAACTGATCGGCCACTTCAGGGGCAGGGGGAGAGTCGCTAGGAGGCCGGAAGGGCGACCGCTTCGCGAAAGGAGACTTGAAAAGCCACTGAAGGGAAGAGAGCTTCCCCATAACAGGTTGGTAGACCCACTACGGACTGGCCAATCCGAGGACGCAGTGGCCTTGGAAGAGGGCGAGGTGGCCGTGGCCGTGGCCGTGGCTGTGGCGTGAGCAGAGGAGAGGGGGCTGACACACGCGGCAAGCGTGAATTTGCTGGGCGGAGCGGAAGCGATAGAGCTTCTTGCTCACATTACAGTGGCCTGAAGCAGGAGGACAGATGAGGAGGCGACAATGGATCTCACCACTGCGGAAATGTCAAAGAGGAATGAACCGCCCTGGGTCGATCAAATGTGGCTGGGGAAACGCCTGGGTGTGAAGAGTGCCCAGTGGAAGACCCTGAAAATAGAGAGAACGAAGTTGAGGAGGTGAAGGAAGAGGGTCCGAAGGAGACGACTTGAGATGAGTGGAAGGCGACCTAAAACAAAGAACCGGCGAAAGTAGAAGTTAACGTCCGGAAACCAAACGAAGGTGCTGGTGGGCAGCGGAAGAAGGGATTTGCGCTTCATAAATCGAAGAGGGAAGAGGTCACGCTGAAGACTCCGTGATGGACCGTCATTTCCGGAAACCCGCAAACCGTATCACATCTCAGCTGGAGATCCACTTTGGAGACCTCGGCCGCCCCGGAAGGGGTGGCAGGGGAGGGCAGGATGGACGTGAGCGTGGGGGCGTTCAGACCACGGCAGCAGGACTGGCAAGTCCAGTGCTTCTGCCCGGATGTGGACGACCAGGGGCCTTCCCAGCTCGGGCCTAACTGGATGCCTCGAGACGCCTGGCTCCTTGGCGATTCTCTTGTTTAAAGCTTTGCGCATGTTTAAGGATCCCAAACAACTAAGAAATCTTAAAAATAAGAAAGAAAGAAAAAAAAAAAAAAAAAAGACTGTCATTCGTACCATTTGCATCTAAAGACTGAATTTTATCTGTTTTGAAAATGAACTTTTCTTGCTACACAGAAGTTAACAAATATGATAGTCAGTTTTGTATTTAGAAATGTATTGGTAGCAGGGATGTTTTCATAATTTTCAGAGATTATGCATTCCTCATAAATACTTTTGTATTGCTGCTTACACATATACATTTCCAAACTTGAAATATAGGTGTGAACAGTGTGTACCAGTTTAAAAAAAAAAACAAAAACACTAACTGCTTTCTCTTCACAAACTCATAATGAGCTCCCATAGTGCTTCACGTATGAGGCACAATCCCTTGTTCGCTGAGTTTTTTCTTCAGGGTGGCTGGGTTCATTCTAGAACATTCTAGGGCTTCTTTTCTGCTGTTTTGAGAACCATTACCTGCGCTGAGACATCAAGCTTGCTGATACACAAATTAAATATCTCACAAGGCTTGACGGAGGTTCAGCAAAGAATGACTGATTCCTCCTAAATTCGCTTATCAGTGATTGGCATTTAATTCAATCACTTTGCTATAGAACAATATAACTTTCTTTCATGGGTTACTTTCAAAGTGCTTATCACATTAAGAAACTCATTTACTATTTTATCAAGCCCCCTATGGAGTCCATTAATATAAAGTACTTGAGTAGCTTCACATTTCCTGAGTAATACAGACTAAAATTTTAATAAATATCTCTTACGACAAGAATAGATATTTATATTGCATCTGTGCTTCTGAGTTATGTTTGAGAAATGTGACTCTGACCAATGAGTTTGAAACAAAACCATTAGTCTCTGTGGATGGTAATTATTTTTTCACAAGTCTCATTCTATCAAAGATAGATTTGAACATAATTGAACTGGTTAATTGAGAAGTCTTTCCAAATTTGGACTCAATTTATTAAGAATGATAAGAATCCGAACAATGTGTGTGCTATACTTTTTAAAACTAAGTGTTGTAACAAACTTTTGGCCTTTTTTAATGTCAAATACAAAGTTTTGTATATTTTATCCAG
>PVKN010001374.1:0-52961 GCA_004027915.1 Capromys pilorides
AATTTATAGGGGTTGGGGATGCAGAAAATGCAAGGTCCTGAGATTGATTCCTGGTACCACCCAATATTTATTTATTTATTTATTTATTTATTTATTTATTTATTTATTTTCTTCTTTTGAGTCCTTATGTTAGGGAGACTATACGATATTGGCATATGTAGGTCTGGTTTATTTCACTAATGAGTATATGTTCAAGATACATCCATTTATATATGAAATCTTCTAGTCTATCATTCTGTATAGCTGAGTAATATTCCATTTTGTGAAAATACCACATCTTTTTCAACCATTCTTCAGATGATGGGCATTTTGGCTGTTTCCAAGATTTGGCTATCACAAATTGTGCTGCTATGAACATAGGTGCACAAATATCACTATGGTATGACTGCTTTTTACATTTATGTATCATATTTTATTATATTAATATATCATATCACATTTATCCATTCATGAGTATCTGAGTTGTTCTGCATCTGGTGATATTAAGATTAATGCTGTAGAAGGGGATGAAGAAAATATATGCATGTGCAAATATGCTGTTTGTAATATGCACTGATAAAAAAAGAATAATGCTGTTATATATCCTGGTACTCAAGTTTTTGCATGAGTGGATCTTTCATTGCTTTTGGTAAATTCCAGTGAATTTTCTGTCATGTTTTTAAGAAACTTCCAAAATATTTCTGAAGTGCTTGTACCACTCTGCATTCCCCTCAGCAGGATGTGGAGATTGCAGTGGTATTGAGAATCTTTCAATGTACCTGTCATTGGTGAAGCATCTTTTCAGATTACCCACCTATAGATTAGGTTTTCACATTGAGTTGTAGTATATTATAGATATGTTCCATCATATAATTTGCAAATATTTACCTTCCACCTGTGGTGTATAGTTTTGTTTTCCTAACAATGTTTTTTGAAGTGCACATTTTTGATCTCGACGAGTTCCAACTTAATCATTTTTTTCTTTATGGATGTATTCTGGCACCTTACCCAAGAACTCTGCATAGCTCAAAGTCCTGAAGAGTTCCCCCTCTTATGTTCTTATATTTCCCTGTTACATGTGGTGAATGGAGAGCTCCAAATTCACTGTTTTTGCATATGGATTTTTAATTATTCCAGCATCCTCTGTGGAAAAGTATTCTTTTAAAATGTGTAAAATAAAAAGGAATATACCTTATTCATTACTACTGTGTGGACAGACAGTGTCCCTGCTGAGTCACCTGCTGTATAATCAGGTGGCACACCATGTGGTCACCTGTGTACCCAAGGCGTCCTCTGTTCTACCAGGGAGGGGCAGCCACTCCTGCCTCTTGGCTGTGCTTGCCTTCGGTGTATCACAAAGGTGTGCGCCCTGTGTGTGCCCCATAAGGGGAAGGCGTGGATTACTTTTTAACCACAATGACCTTCACAAAGTTAATGCCGTGCAAAAGGCAGAGTGATGATCCTGGAATCCATCAGTTGTCTTAGATGGGGGTACACTGCCAGTGCTTCGGCCAGCTCTGCATGCATGACCCCATCCACAGCACTGGCCATCCCAGCATGCTCTTTTCTTCTGCTGGAGCTGTGTGCTTCGTGTTCACAGTCTTGCTTTCCTTGAAGCAGAGGGAAAGAAGACTTCCCAAAGTTTTCCTGAGAGGAGGCCACAGAGGACACCTGTCACAATTGCTTTGTTTTCAGAAGAGGGGACATGATGGTGTAAACTGGTGGCTTTGTTTCCAGGACTGTTTTCCAGTTGACCCTTAAGGTCTCATGGCGGGTGTTAATCTGGTCTTTCGGTTGCTCTGACACTGGGGAATGTGGATTCCAGCTGAGCCAGGTTGCCTCCTGCTCCACCCTCTCGCATCGTGAGAACACTAAACCTGAAGCACACCCCCGGGAACATCACTTCCCATTACTCTGTACCCACATGCATACATATGTGATATGTGATCACACCTGTTATGTACTACTGTCTCCTCCCTCCAGGTTTCCACATCCTGGCCAGCTGTCACTCTGAGATCTTTCCATCTGAACTCGTAGGTGGCAATCTGACTTTCAAGTCACTTGGTGGCAAGAGTGTGTTCATACCTGGCAGCTCAAGTAGTCAGGAGCACATTCTGGCAGGATCAATGAAGTGTAAGATTCCTCTGCTTTGTGTTTATGAAAACCAAAAAGTTGGGCTGAATCCTAAGCAGTATTTTTCAGAAGGATGCATAGGTCATGTGTATATGAACCATGTGGAATACTTGTCAAAATTCAGTACAATCGGGCTAGCTGCAGACTTAGTAAAGAACTTGTGTGAGAATTTGTTTTACTTAATGTAGTAACTGAGTTTAAATTGCGAGATTTGACCTCTGAAGAAATCATACAGAGTAAATAAAACTTGAGCTGCGAGCATAAGTGATTCTGGAAACATGCTTTATAATCCAAAGCACTTGTGTATCAAAGCAAATCATTATATTACAGTGATACATACATAGTGCTTTTTTTTTTTTTTCTGAGAGAGGGTCCTGCTATGTACTTCATGATGTCCTTGAGCCCATTTTGTAGACCAGGCTGCTCTGGAACTTGTAAGGATCCTCCTACTTTAGCCTCCGTAGTGCTGGGATTGCAGGTGTGTGCCACTAAGTCCTGGAAGCAGCCTCTATACCCATCAACAGATGATTAGACAAAGAAAATGCTGTATATATGCGTGGTTGAATACTACCTGACAGTAAAGGAAAATGCATTTGAGATATTTGTAGGAAAAGGGATACACCTGGACAGCATAATGTTGAGTGAAATAAATCAGACTCACAAACTTAAATACTGTATGGTACCTTTCATTTGAGTGAGGCAAAGTACAAACTATGAGGAAAATAGAGGAAAGATAAAGGACAGAAGTGGATGAATCTCTTGCAGATGGGCGGGAACCCAGGGGACCAAGGGTGAGGGGTGAAGAGAAAGGTATGTGGAAAGAGGCAGAGTGAAGATGCGCCAGGTACAAGGTTCTAATAACCTCAATGAACAGGGACATGATATGCCATAAACATGAACTAAGATCAATGATATCAGCAAGAACGAAAGGGGGTAAAGTGGAAATAGAAGAGGATGCAGGGAGGGGGCAAAGAAATGGATTAAAATAAAAAGAAACAAGTTGTAGTGTTTACATGTACCAGGTCCCCAAAACAACTGTAAAATGCATGTACAGCAAACATAGCCTAAGAAATAAAAAATAATGGAAATGTAGATGATTTGTACAACAGCCCAAAAAAATTCATATAAAATGGTGACAATACTGCAATATAACAGAAAATAATAAGGAAAACACAAAATAGAAAAATACACCTGCACTCACCTTTGAAAACCTTTGTGGCTGGTGTCAGGGAGACAAGAGAGAGGAGGGCTGCAACTAAAGGAACTGCTGCTACTTATTGCTCAGTGGAATCTATCTTTGGCACAACTTTAATGAATAAGCTCTCCAACAATACTTGCTTTTGGCTCCTTTTGAGGATTCTGTGAAAATGTCACATTGCATTGTCATTAAACAGATTCACTACTTGCACTGGTAAGCATTATTTAGGCAGTGTTTTCTACAAAATTCTGCATTATTTCTCATTTTCCACATCTTTCTAATCTCATTTTTTAATGCATTTAGGACAGGGTCTACAGGGTCTACAGGGTCTCATTACATAGATTGGAGTCATAGTGATTCACCTGTTTTCAGCCTCCCACAGTGCTGGAATTACAGGCACATACCACCACACCCAGTCTCAATTGCAGTCTCAGGGTGCCCCAGGCAGGGCCAACACAGCACACTGGGGATCAAACCCTGGCTGCTGCGCTCTGCCGAGCAGGAGCTTTAGTCTGCTGAGTTATCAGGCCGGCCCTCTCTAATCTCATTTGGAGTGAGGGATTCCTCTGCCTTTTTTTCTTTTCCTACAGATGAGATCTCTTATATAATCTCTTGCTGCTGGAAGACAGTCACCCATAATCCCACAGCAAGAGAGAGGAAGGGCGGGAGGGTGTGAAGCGAAGAGAAGCGAAGTGAAGAGAAGAGAAAAAAGGATAGAAAGGAGAGAGAAGAGCCATTGGCTCAGTTGTGCTCATGAGACATTTGGTGTCATGCACTACTCATACTGCATGGCATTGCTTGCTTATCAGGGGAAAATGTATTAGAAATCTTTGCTTGTCTTGCAGAGCACTCTTGGAATCTCTAAAGGTCTTTTTTTTTTAATCTTAGACTTAAATCCCTTGATATTTTAAAATTCATTTCTAGATGAAAAGTCATTGCGTGGCAACTTAGACTCTGAACTCTAAACTTTCTCCAAAAGAAGCAATTTGTGAAAATATTTGAGGAGCTGTATCCTTACCGAAGTTAGGCAGTACTTAGTGTATTTTTGGAGAATTATACACATGAAAGGAAGACATTACGGGGAATGCTTGACAGTCCTGGCATTCCTTACATTCTGTGTGCTCTTCAGTTGTTTCCTGGTGAGGATCACAGCTGGAAACAAGAACATTAAAATAGATGCACAGTACAAGACTGGGGATTCTTGTTTTCTGTGGTGGGGCAGCTTGTTCGCATGGCTGGAGGAGCTCTCCCTATTCTCCAGCTGTCTTTGTCTTTTTTTATTTTAAAGGGAATACAAAAAAAAATTTAAAATGATACAGAATTTCATTTCATTTCATTTATTTGTTTATTTATTGATACTAGGTCTCACTACACAGTCCAGCCTCATAGTGATACTCCTGGCTCAGCCTCCCTAGTGCTGGGATTATGGGCATGTGCCACCATGCCCATTTTTGGGGCTGTACCATGTACTCAGGGTTCCAGGGCCCACATGGCATGTGGTACTGGAAATTGAACTTGGATCCTTGCACTTGCCAGGCAGGCACTTAGACAGCAGAGCTATCTTCCTAGCCCAGATACACAATTTCAAAATAAGATGATAGGGCATCAGCAATGGTTGTTACATTGTACATTGTTATCTTCAAAGTAGTTGTTCAGGTTAACAGCTATACACATGCAAAATTGGTTGAAAATATGAAGCATTAACTATTCCTTTCAATAAACCAACAAAAATTAGCAATACAATTATTAATATATAATAATAATAATAATAATAATAATAATAATAATAATAATATATTCCCCCTTCCTTCTTTTTTCCCCATCCCAGTTCTTTCCTTTTGCGGTGTCTTTTCCCTTTCTAGTGTATCTTTCAGATTTTATTTACTCTTTCAAGTGCTTCCACTAGGAAGACCGCACGTGATTGATTTTCAGCTTCATCCACTCCTGATGGGGGAAAGTTTAGCAGGTAGCGGCTAGTGATGTAAACAGATGGGATGGGTGCCCTGAAGGGGACCTGTTGTCCTCTGCCCTTCTTTTTTCTCCTCTCTTTGTACTTTCTGAGCCACTTTCCTTGGCCACAAGCTTCCATTGTGATTGGCTGGCTCACCGCTGGGTCAAGCCTTCATTTGCCTGTGAAAATTTCCTGAGAAGGGTGATAACTGTTCTAGGGCCTTGATGATTCAACAAGAAGAGCAGACTCAAGTTCAAATAGAAGAAAATGAAGAAGGTCATGGAAAGGGCTGCTTGAGAGTCAAAGAGCTGGGATGCTGGATCATCCAGCCTCCTTCCTTGGAAAGCTCAGAGAAAAACAGTCATAGTGCCTGAGGGCTCACATCCACTTCTGGGAAACATGTCCGTTCTGACTGAAGGAATTTCTTAGGAAGAGGGGCACGCACTATTTCAAGAGAGAGACGAGGAATTCCTCTTCACCCACACTCATCTCTCAGGAGGAGGAGGGCCACTTGCAGGGGGCTTAGTGATGTTCAGGAACAACTACCAGTGACGGGTGAGGCTAGTAGGTCCCACTTACTTCTCATTCTTTTTGATTATGGTTCTAAGTGAAGCAACTTTTCTTATGCAGTTCTTATTTTTAGAAAGGTAGAGATAATATACATTCCTCAGGTTCTCCCTGTGGGTCTGAATTTTGCATTTGCTCCTCCCCCTTAGGGCTCCACTTTTGTTTCTAGGCTGCTTCTGGGCAGGGCAAAAGATTCTTCTGGGTAAGGGGCTGGGGAAATAGCTCTGTGGCACAAGTGCCTGCCTGGCAAGTACAAGGGTGTGAGTTCAAACCCCGGTCCCCCCACCCCTCAAGAAAAAGATTCTTCCGGATAATCCACACTGGCATTTGGATCCCTTCCCCTGCCCTCTAATTTCTTTCTAATGTATTTGGTACAGGGTCTCACTACAACTGACTGTTCATAGTGATCCTCCTCTTTTCGGTTTACCAAGTGGCAGCCAGATTAGGGGAATTACCATGGAGATAACACGTGACCCTGTGAAATATCCCTTCAGTTCTCAATGCCATCTATGCTGTGACCATCAAGGTGTGCCGTGAACAACCCTAACATTGTTACAAAGTTGTCGGGCTAGTTTTGCTTATCAGGTGATAAGAACTGCCACAAGAAATGACCTTATTTTGTGATAAGGTTATACAAAATCAGGGTAGGACACTGGGCCCATTGATGGGAGTCGAGGCAAGTGCTCTACATTTCACATATTTTGCTTCCTTCTGAAAATAAAATTTAAGAGAGCCCTTTATTCTTTCTGTTCTTAGCTAGTTATAGTCAAATTTTTTTTCTGCTAATCTTAAAATTTAAAACTAATAAACTTACAAAAACATGTTTTCTTTACAAAATTCTGCTTAGTCTTTCAGGAGGTAGAGACAGAAAATGTACTGAACCATTAGTGACGCATGAAGGACAAATTCAGGGCAAGTTCCAACCCCAGCTTCCGGTGTGTCCTCCGCCTAGAGGTGGACTCACTGAATAAACGTCTTCCGCCTCCAACAGGAGTGTGCCACTTGAGACATTTTCTTTTTATCTCTCTACTAAAGACTGATGTCATATGGGAGTTTTTTTTTTGGGGGGGGGGGGGCAAGGGGAGTCCAGCCTAGACAGGCAAGGAGTGCTACTTGAAGCCACAATGTGCCTGCAGTTGTCAACCCAAATCCTATCCCTGTAGGTTTTCCTAAAAAAAATCCTTGGCAGAGGAAGAGGCCAGCGGTAGGAGCTGGAGGAGTGTGCCTTGATTTCCCCAGAACTTTTTTTTTTTTAATTCTGCTGCATTCATAATTCTTGTTAGTCCCTCGAGTTTACTTAATAAGAATGACATTTAATGGTTAGAATAGTAAAGTTCTTGTGCGATTTTCTTTTAACCCTGAGGTCAGAATTTCATCAGACACATTATTTAGCTTTCCTTTTTCTATAGAACTGTGTCAGGAGGGCCAAGCACAGTTTAAACATTAACGGACAAGTAAAAGCAAACAAAAACACATCCTGCGGCCTCGGTCTGCTCACCTTACTTGTCAGTGACTTGGTTGCTGTGAAGGAGGTGCGGGTGGGTGTGGATGTGCGTGGTGGTGTGCTCGGCTGTGGCCGTCCGCTCGGTGCTCTCTAGGGTTTCTTACAGCTTGAGGACGCCCTGGAAGGCACTCTGGCTGCGCGGGTAGCGGGCAGGGGCTGCAGACCCAGGACTTGGGAGCTCCGCGCAGATGCTGGAAAAAGCCGCAAGGAGCCCGCGGAGAGGCCTGCGGGAGGCACACGGATGAACACAACTAGGAAAGGCAGCGAGTGAGGAGGCCGGCCCGAGTCCAAAGGCCCCGCTAACGCCCGCGACAAGTGACAGGCAGGTAAACAGGTAGCAGGCAGGCTCAGACCCAGCCCCGGGCGCGCCAGCCCCGAGGAACCCGCCCCAGGCCTCAGCGGCCCGCGCCGCCACCCCCACCTGGAGCCCGGCGCCTCCCAGCCTCGCGCCGCGCCGCCTCCGGGGCCCCGCGAGCCCGGGCCCAGCCCCCCGCACCCGCTCGGGCCGGCGCTCGCTCGCTCGCTCGCTCGCTCGGGGGCTGCGGCAGTGGACTCTGCGGCACCGACGGCGCAGCCTCGGGTGCCGGACTTGGGCGCCGCCGGCTCCGGCCCCGCAGCCCATGGCCCTGGCGCCGCCGCCTCTGCGCGCAGCCGCCGCCGCCGCTCACCCGGGCCCGCCGAGCCCGCGAAGCCGGAGCGATGCTGAGCGGCGCCGGCCCGGACGCAGCTCGTAAGATGTCGCTGCCGCGAAGGGCGCGGATCGGCTCGTCAGTGGGTGAGCGCGAGGGCGCGGCGGGGAAGGCAGGGTGGGCGGGGGCCGCGGTCAGAGATCCCGCCCCGCTCGGCGGTCCCTCCCTGGAGCTCCGCGCTGCCCTGCCGGGCCTGGGGACCCCAGGCCCGGGTGACGGGGTGGCGAGTATCAGAGCCCCCGTGTGGCCAAGGTGAAGGTGTGCAGGGGTGTGTGCGCGCGCGCAGGTCCGTGCGCCCCTCTGGAGGCCGCCCGAGCGGCGGTTCCCAAGCTGAGACCCCAGTTGCAGGCCCACAGCGGTGAGGCGCAGGGGACAGCCTGCCTCCCCTGTGGCGCCGGCTTGGCCGCTGCAATGTCTTCTGCAGAGCTCTGGGCGGCGGAGGGTCCCTGGAGTGCTTTTCACCACATGGGGTCCGCGTCTGGTGCACAGCAGCTAGTACTACATCAGCCGCAGAAGGGACACACACACACACACACACACACACACGCACACGCACACACACACCCTCAGTGGAAAGCTTTTGTTATATTATATAACCTATTTAGAAACCGTGGTCTTGTGATGTAACCTGGTAGGTTATATGCTCTAGTAATGCCGCATTGGAAAAGGACCTTGCCAAGGACTTGATTTCATAGCACTGCAGGACTTCTTGCAAGCTGGGGATCTATCTATCTATCTATCTATCTATCTATCTATCTATCTATCTATCTATCTATCTATCTATCTTTACACAAAGAGGGTTTGGAGTTTAGCACTGGGGTTTGAAGATGGGGCCACTTGTCATTTTCGTGTTTCTATTTGTTTGGAGTTCATTAGCATATCGAAAATATGGGATTTCAGTAGTTGTGTAATGTGAGAGGCCACCAAGTTCACTAGGTAGTTTTAACCAATGTTGGCTAAACATGAATCACGACAGAGGATCTACACCTGCATGTTGTGAGTCCCTTCCTGAAAAAGGATCACCAGGCCAGGGTCAACGCTAGGATTTAGGGAGCCAGAGGACTCGCTGGGAGGGGCAGCAGAAGCGGGGGGCGGGTGTGCCAAGGTGCACCGAGCAGAGAGGAAGGGGAACATTCTCTGTTTTCCAAGTAGAGACAAGGACATCTGCTCTGTTTTGAGTAGGTCATTGGTTTGAGAAGTTGGAAGACTGCATCACTCACGGGATGGGGAGACCTGCAGAAGACCAGGGTTTGCAGAGAGCCATGCGAGGAGTTTGGTTTTGACCAGACTGCATCTGAGATGCCCTCTAGAGAACCTAATGGAGACTTTCAGGGCAGAGCTGGGTTTTCATGAAACTGAAGTTCAGGGGAGTGTTCAAAACCAGAGACCCAAATCCAAGAGCTGAGGCAGGATAACCCCAGGAATGTGTGCCTAGCATGCCAGAGTTCTACTATTAGGAGAGTATGTTTTACTGCTCTCTTCAAACTTCTGGATAAGGGGGCCCACAACTTAATATGGACAAGGGGGCCCACAACTTAGTGCGTTGAGCCCTAAAAATTACATAACTAGCCCCAGATGCCAGGTTACGTAGATCTAGCCTAGAAAGGGAGCAGCAGAGGGATTTCTAGACATACTAGTATTTCAAAGTTTAGGAGGTTAGGGACAACACAGAGTGCTGAAGGGATGGCCAGCATGGACCCTGGCAGTCTTGGAGAGGGGTACACAAAGTTCTAGCTAGTGAGACAAGAACGATGCTCAGAGCCCAAGAAAGGCGAGGCCTGGGCAGTGGTCCTTGATTTAGCCAGTTGGAGGCCAGTTAACCCTGAGAGAGTCTCTGTTGTGTAATTGCAGGGACTGATGTCCCACTGGACAGATGACAGACAGAAGAAGAAAGGAATTGGCAACAGCAAGTCCAGAGATTCTTTGGGGTCAGTTTTGCATAAAAGGGAAGAAAGACCGGATGGAATCATAGCTGGAGGAGGCATTCACACAAAAGTATTACACTCATTATTTTCTTTTTTTTTTATTTTTTAAGTTTATTTATTTATTTATTTGTTTGCTTGTTGTGTTTGTTTGTTTCTTTATTTATTCATTTTGTGGCTGGCTGAGCCCGCCCTGGTGGTGGCGCTGGCGCAGCATGTGGTGCCGGGGATCGAACTGCAGTCCCCGCAGTTGCCTGAGCCCTCCTAAGCAGGCGCTTTAGACCACTGAACCATCTCGCCGGCCCCTACACTCATTATTTTCAATGAAGTTGGATGCTTGTTATTTTGTACAAGCTAGAAGTGCAAGGATTACAAATCATAGCCTTTTTTAAGATTAGATACTGATCACCATACTATTTAGTAAGGCAATTCTTAATAATTAATTCTCATTGCTTTTGATTCCTATCCTAATCCTACCCTAGTCCCTTTTCAGTGGCTTCCCCACCTCCTTAAATTGATTTGATTTTTAAATTTTGAGACAGGGTTTTGCTGAGCTGCCCAGGCTGGGCTTGAATTTGATTCTCCCGCCTCACCGTCCCAGAGCATGGGCTCATAGCTGTGTGCCAACATGCCCAGCTAAGCCTATCTACCCCCGTCCCATGCTATCTTAATTCCACTATACTTATACCAGTTCTACTTTCCTCAAAGATCTTGTCTCTATGTCTCTGAGAACTTACCAAATGGTGGGAATCCAAAGGCTGGGAGAAGAGGTCTTCCTCTTCCTGTGGAGCTTACGGTGTGCCCACAGTGGACCTTTCCATCTAGCAGGGGAGACAGAGTGGAAGTGGTGGAGTCATTGATTTCGTGGTATGGACTGACCACCTTCTCTGTGCCAGGCACCGCTGGGCATGTTGCAGATGGAGAAGTGCTGTGGTCCTGGGGCTGATCATGAGGCATGTGGAGAGAACTCTCAGTTCTCATCCAGCATTGAGTTTACACTGACAGGAGGAGCACACGGTCAAAGAGGGATGTTAAGCAAGGCATGTGTTGACAGAGGTGCAGGGCGTGGGTGGGTGGGGGACTGAAAGAAACTCCCCAGCTGTTTTCCAGGATCTGTAGCTTCAGCTTCACAATCAAGAAGCAAAGGCTTCTCTACTAAATAAAAGATAAGCAATAAAGAACAGAAAGGAAGTGAACTGATCAAATACAGTACCAAGATGATATCGTATGTTCTAGAACCTGTCTTTGCAGTTCTATTCTAAATCTCACTCCCAATCTGTCCGTATTGCCTGAACCTCTTGGTCATTAAAGATGTTTTGTTATTTTATTTTATTTTATTGTCTTTTTGAGAGGGTCTCGCTATGCAGTTCAGGCTGGCCTTGAGCTCACTTTTGTAGCCCAAGCTGATCTCGAACTCACACCGATCCTCCTGCCTCAGCCTCCCAAGTGCTGAAATTATAGGTGTGCGTCACCATGTCTGGCTAGTTTTGTTATTTTAAATGAGCCCCTGTGCAGACCTCTTGTTTTCCAACACCCAGCTGGTAGTTTTCAGGAGAAGAATCAGCAGCTGGAAATGCAGGGAGCTCTGGCATTAGAAGACAGGGACTGGAGGATGCAGCACAGATGTTTTCATGCCTTTATTTCACTGGTGGAAAAACAATCCAGAGAAATTCTTTGCTTGCTTATTAGTTTTGAACAAGACCAACTAATTCCTAAATCCAATGCAATTTCACTATCTCCAGCTAGCCTAGCTCAACATCAGATCTCAGCTGAACCAAGTAAGTGCAGTCATACTACATTGTTACCTCTCCTTGACAGGAAATAGAGACCAGGTCTCAGTTCTCCTGCTTTTGTTTCCTGTGTAATCCCATGGGTATTCAATAAGTAAAGGATTGACTGAACTCTGTCCTTGATAAATTTTAGACATGAGCTGAAGATCTAGGTTATGTTTGGAAGTCCCGGAAAGGCAGTATATGTGGGGGCTAAAACACCAGAGAGAATTGGATCTAAATTTTGGAACAGTCATTTACTTACCTATATGACATTAGAAGGGTTCCTTGGTGGGTGAGGTGGTACAAGCTATCATCCCAGAACTGAGGAAGGCCGAGGCAGGAGGATCACAAATATGAGTCCTATTTGCACAATTAAGGCAGAATTTGTTAAAAAAAAAAAAAGGAGTAGGGATATGTTTCAGTGGTAGAGCATCCGGGGTTTGATCCACAGCACCCCCACAAGAGTTTTGCTTGCTTCTTTCACAGAGGAGCATGAAAATAAGACAAAACTAGTTGTCATTATCTTCCCCTCTAAGTGTCAAGCTGTGGACCCAACCAGGAGATGAATGAACGAAGACATGATGGGAGAATTTCAGTGTTTTTATAGCATCATTACCCTGGCAGATGTGATTACAGAAATTACCACTCACTGGCCACTCTGATTCCAGTGCGTTCATCCTCCAGTGTCTCTGAAAGTCATCACCTTTTGTTGATGGCAGTCTTGACTGAGCCAGAGGTGGCCAGTATGCACCTCAGTTGCTTCCTTCAGTTGTTCAGGAATTGCTTTCATTTTTACAACAGAAGCTTTACCTTACAGAGATGCAAGCTAGGCAATAGATTATATTAAAATTATTCTCTAAAGATTTCCAACATTTATTTGAAGTTGTGTACATAGTACCTTTGAGGATGACCTCTGTCCTTACCTCATGGTTCTTTACATTTACTAAATATAACCTCTTGTCAATACCACACTGATATAAGACATTATTTACATCCTTTTAGGATGGTAAAAGTGCTCAGAGCAAATGTTAACAACCATTAGGAAAGGCCAAAAATAAGAGTGACCTCAGGTCCCTATCCTGGAGTTTCTCCTCATCATTGTCAAAGGCAAATGCAAAACAGGACCCGAAGGGAGCCTTTCTGGGCACAGAGCAGAGGGGAGGGACAGGAACTGTCTTGTCCCAGGGCTCCGGGGTCTACTTGCACAGATGTGTCCTAAGAGGGCCCTGGAGCCTGGCGGGCAGGGTGTACTTGTAGTCCCAGCTATGTCACTGGCTGAGGCAGGAGAGTCACTTGAGCCCAGGAGTCTGAGGCCAGCCCAGGAAACACAAGGAGACCTATCTTAGAAAAGATGAGAGCTCGAGGGAGGCAATCAGCAGGTGTGTTGATGGAGGCCTCACCACGCCAGCATGTCCATCTGCGCAGGCCTCTCGCACTCTGTGGTCAATCTCCTGCTCCCTGTCTGCTGTCCTGTAAGAACCATAATTTGATATCATATTTCATCCTCATTAATTTACATTCAGAGGTTTTGAATTTGGAAGTTTCTGCTCTATGTGGAATTTTATCCCCATCTCATTTTTTCGAGACGCTTTTGAGCGCTGCTCTCCTCTTATCTCTGGAGGTCCTGGGCTAGGCAGATCTCAGCATGACTGTATATATCTTTAGCACATTCCTGAGGTAACGTGGAAAGTTTGGGTAAGCAAACTAACTCCGTGAAGTGAGCGTTGCTCTGTTCTGGTGCTGGGATCTCATTACTCGGTCATGACACCTTCGTGTCTTGGAGCAGAGCTTTGGAATTCAAAGGAGAGGACAGTGGATTGCCTGCTGATATAGGCAGGAGCGCAGCTGTGGATCAGGCTTCTTAACTATTTTTAGCTCTATAATGATTATCCTTAGTTAAGACTCTTTTCAATGTTCTCAATCCCAATGCATTGGGGAAACGTAACTTTGATTTTAAAAGTATAAAATGCTTTCCTGTTGCTAGGTATTTAACCTAGAACCTTCATACTACTACATCTCCAATCCTTTTTAATTTTCTTTTATCTCTCTTTCTTTCTTTCTTTTTTCTTTTCTTTTTGAGAAAGGGTCTCACTAAATTGCCCAGGCTTGGCTTCTTCCTGCTTGAGCCTCCCACAGGGCTGTTTCAGGCACTGGCCACCACACCTGACTTACCACCACCACAGAGTTGTTTGCCTTTAAACATTCCTAGCAGTAGTTACTGAATTGTGAATAAATTAAATTAGTATCTCTTCTCTGGAATCTTGGGAGACCTGCTCAGCTTATTACTAAGCATTTAAGATAGTGTGTCGTTTCTGTGGAGAGAATAATAAATTTATGCTTTCCGTGCCTACTTCTCCTTGCCTTTTTTGGATGCTTGGAAATACGTTTCTTCAACTGTGTGTAACTCTTCCACTATCCAATTTCGTACTGTTCTAGTTTTCTGGAAGTGAGGGCCCCACTGTGGGCAGGCCACTGGGATGGATCCTCCTGTTAGAACAAGCTGGGCTGCAGCCAGACAGGGGTGATGAAGGAAGATTGCGCAAGAAGCCTGGAGTTAGGGGCTGTCCTAGTATTCCAGGTAGGAAATGATGAGGACCGAACAAGGGCAGTGCTGGGCCAGGGAGGAGAGAGGGTGATTATGGGAAATAGCTGAGTGGGAAGCAATGTAGCATAGAACTAGAAACTAAGGAGGTGAGTGCTGAGGAAGGAGCCTTTGCTGGTCATAGGCAAGTAGGAAATGACATTTGTACTTTACTTGTCTAATATTTGTCTTTCAGAAAGCCCAAGATACTTTGTACAGAGTAAGCGAAACTAGATAGAGCCAGAGATAATCAAAGTCGAGGGCATTTCTGGGTCTGTACATACAATAGCCTGGCCACTCCACACACATGGCTTGAGAAATGGTGAATCAGGGCAGAGCTGTACTGTTAGTGTAAAACACTCACTGCTTTTCCAGTACTTAGTACAAAAAGGGAACTTAAAGTTTATTTAATTAATGTTTTATGTTTATTACTTATTGAAGTAATTATATTTTACATGTCAAGTTAAATAAGATGTCTTATTAAAATAATTATTTCTTTTTAGTTTTTCTTTTCTTTTTTTTTGCAGTTTTTAGGGAAAGGTCTCTAGGGTGTTCAGGGTCTCACCACTAGATCAGACTTGTAGTGACTGACCTGTTTACAGCCTCCCAAGAGCTGGGATTACAGGTGTGTGTCACTATGCCCAGTCTCAATTGCTGGTCTCAGTGCACCCTGGGTGTGGGGCTGGCACTGCAGGCCAGGGATTGAACCCCAGGCCTCTGCTGAGCTATTTGGCTGGCCCTCTTTTTAGTTTTTCTCATGTGATTATGGGAAACATAAGTTGCATTATACTTACATAGAACAAATATATTAGATCATCTAAGTTGTACAGGTGATGTGCCTCATATTTATGTAGGAGGACTATATTATAGATCACCTAGTCCCAACATTTTTGATTGATATTTCATGGGATTGTGTGCTTTGAGAAATACAATGATCAAAGGGTCAACATCTTCATATTTAGGTGGGGAAGCCAAAGTCTTAAAAGGGTGAATTTCGGGCACTCGTCTGATGTTCCCAGAACAGAGACAAATTGTAAGAAACAAGCGCTTGTCTTGTTTAGGCTGCTCCAGCATTCTTTTCAGGATTATTTTTTCTTTCTCTTATCTCATATGCTTATAACCATGGGTATGATCTAGCATACTCACCTTAAACTAATTTTGAAAAGGAACTATGAAATAGTACTGTGAAATGATAGTTTATTTCTTTGAACCTAACCTCTAATAAAATCTAAGGGAATCTTTGACTATTGTCTGATATCCTTGGCCAATATCTGTGGAAAAGATCTTCAAATACTATGTACTCTTAGTTTATGATTGCAGGGACTTTTGACCATATGTTGAACAGTCCTGAGGAGTGCAGTGATGACACTCATGGTCAGCCACAAATCTTTAGACCAGTGGTTATCTTAGCAGTGTTTATTTCTTCTCAGAGTCATTGATTAGGGTTGAGCTGGCTTCACTTTTACGGAATATGCTTTAAAGGGTCTCTGTCCTCATGCGTGTCTCCTAGTTAATATACTACTTTCTCAATACATGTCTGAACAATGTAGGAACAAGTGTACTTACGTTTTTTTTTCCTCATAAAGCTATGCCCCCCACCCCAGCTACCTACTTTCAGTTATTTCATTATAAAGACAAAAAATGGGATAATAGGGCCTGCGAGATGGTTCAGCAGTCTAAAGCGCCTACTTAGGAAAGCTTAATCAACCACAGGCACCGCGGTTCGATCCCTGGCCACCACATGCTGTGCCAGTCCCACCCCCAGGGCAGGCTGCACTGGCAATAATAATAATAATAATAATAATAATAATAATAATAATATAAAAATAAAGATAAAAATGGGATAATACAGCATTCAAACAGCACTGGGGTGTAGGTAGACCTGAGTCTTGCTGAGAAAGTGAAGGGAAGTCTTCGTACCAGGGAATAATGGCTAGACTCTTTTTTTTAACTGTTCAGGATTTTACGTGCAGGACTTTCTTTTAAGCTGCACTAATAAAAGCTGTCATAATAAATACAGGGGTGGTAACCAAGGTGATGCTTGTGTAACTGTTAGCAGCGAGGCATCTTGTACCAGTGAAATGTGATTACTATGGTTTCTCCTATAATCATGGAGTTCACCTAACTACTGTTATCTGTGATGTTTATCAGTGAGGATTTTGGCTTTTACACATGGGAATAGAGTGTGACTGAAAGTACCCAGAGTGGGTGAGCTACTCCATGTCCTAAAGGCACCGCCTGGGATTTCATGCAGGATGACATGACTACAAAATCACTTCCTAAGGACGTTTGGCTACTTCCAGTGTTGAGGAGTTATGAGTAAGCCTGCTGTCAACACTTGTATGCAGGTTTTTTTTTTTTGTGGGACATAAGTTTTTAGCTCTTCAGAGTAAATACCGAGGAGTGCAGTTGCTGGGCCATATGATAAGATTCTGTTTAGTTTTGTAAGAGATTTCTGGACTATTTCCTAAAGTGACTGTACCATTTTTCATTTCTGTCAGCAATGAATGAGATTTCAGTTGCTCCCTAGCCTCATCAGCCTTGATGTCATCAGTTTGGATTCCGGCTGTTTTCTGAATGTGTAGTAGTACCTTGTCCTTGTAGTTTGCTATTCTCTGATGAAATATGATGTTGAGCATTGTTTCGTGCTTAATCACCAAGTCTATGTCTTTTTAAATAAAACATCTGTTCAGCTCTTCTGCTTAATTTTTTAGTTGTTTTCTTATTATTGAATTTTAAGAGCTCTTCATATGTTTAGAATTTAAAGGTTGGCCAGATAGCTCAGTGGACTAAAGCACCTGCTTTGGCAGAGTGCAGCGGCTGAGGTTCAGTCCCCTGCTTGTCATACCAGCCCTGCCCCCAGGATGTGCTGAGATGGTGATTGAGACTGGCCTTAGTGGTGCATACCTGTAATCCCAGTGCTTGGGAGGCTGAACACAGGAGAACCCCTACAAGTCCAGTCTACGTAGTGAGATGCTGTATACCCTATAGACCCTGTCCTAAATTCATTAAAAAAAAAAAAAAGAATTTAAGTCTTTTATCACAGATGAGTTTTCCAAACATTTTCTCTCAATCCACAGTTTTTCTCACTTATCAGTAACTTTTGCTGATTAGAGGTTTTTAATTTTAGCAGAACCCCATTTATCAATATTTTCTTTCATGGATTATGCTTTTGGTGTTCCAAGCTTTTTTTTTGGTGTGTGGGGGGGACTGGGGTTTGAACTCACGATCTTGCACTTGCCAGACAGGCACTTGTGCCACGGAGCTATCTCCATGGCCCCCTATGTTTCAAGTTTTCTTCAACAATATTTTTTTCTCAGCTTTTTGAAAGCTATACATATATGCTTATTTCTTCTACATGACATCCTAAATTATGAACGCACATATTTATTTTTGCATCTAATGATGGCTAATGTTAATTAGCATAGACATCCTTTCCTCTCCTTAGTGACCCTTCAAACAAAAAGACGAACAGTAGCCTGCTTTACTCCCTGCCCCCATCTGCTCTCCTTAACTTTGTTTCATGTCGTCATCACCTCATTTTATTCTAGAAAGCAACTATTTTCCTCCCTGTCGATGGATACACATGAATTTCTCTGCTTACCAGCGCTTGGTGGGTTTCATTCCTCTTGGTGAGCAGATCCCCAGGGTCTTCCAGGGAGCATCTGTGTGTAGTACACAGTTTGACTCATTGTGTCCCTAAAAATGTTTTCATAATGTCTGCAGCTAAGTGAGTTTTGCTGAATATGAAACTTCAGACTCTCAGTCCCTTTGCTTCAGCTCTTACCTCCATACATCCTTCTTTATGTTCATCTTCCCAGATTTGCTCATAAACACCGGTGCTATTCGAATTTTTCCTTTGCCACAAAGCTGCTTTTTCAGTTTAAGGGTACAGTCTCTTTTTAATTTATTAATTTTTTTTTTTTTTTTGAACAGGATCTCACTATGCATCTTGGACTCATAGTGATCCTCCTGTTTTGAGCCTCGCTAGTGCTGGGATTACAAGTGTGTGTTACCACGCCCAGACTCAGTGGCTGGCTCAGCGCACCCAGGGCATGCGGCCCTGGATATGGAACCAGGGTTTCTGCACTTGCCTAAGCAGGCACTTAGTCCACCGAGCTATCTTGCCTGCCCGAAGGTTACAGTCTCTTTTGATGTTGTGAAATTCCAGCGTGATGGTCCAAGTCATTTTCTTTTAACCACTCATTTTCTGCTCAGCACTGAACCACCTGTTCAGTCTGAGAATTGTATCTCTCCTTCTGTTCCAGGGAAGACATTCTGAAGTCTTCCATCTTCAGGTCTGCCTCTCCTGAGGGCTCCTTGCTCTCCCTTCAGCGCTAGAGTGGCACTCTTCTCTCCACTTCTTTCTCTCCCTTGGTTTTCTATTCTCTTTCCTAGCTTCCATCTCCTTGAACTCCTTTTTGCACAGATTGCTTGCCTTTGCTTATTCAACAATTCATTGTTCAGCTGTATTTACTATTTTTCTCTCTAGTTATTATTACTCAGTTTTAATTTCAACAGTTCTATTTTTTATTCGAAAGCTTTACTTGATTCTTTTTCTTTTCATAAGTGTATTGCCTCATGCATTGATGACTTGCTCATTTCTTGGAGGATGTGAGTTGGTTATTTCAGAAGTTTTCCTGATCGCTTTAGCGTTTGAGTGTGAATTCTGTCCTGCTTTCTCCTTCGCATAGCGTTGTTCATGCATCTTTTGGAACTTGTTTTTCTTTTAAGTTGAAGATTCTCAGAAGGAGAAGCTGCCTCGAAGAGCAGCGCATAGTGCCTTCAGGGAGCACAGGGATGCGTGGGATGTGCCGCGGGTCCTGGCTGCTTTGTTGTAGCTGATCAAGATACTTGGCATCCACTACTTAAAGGAAGCGAGGTTGTTTTATTTATTGTTTGAGAGGTTTACATGGGCTCACAGTTCAGTTCACTGTAAGAGCATACCAAAGCAGGAAGAGCTTGGCCGAGGGGCGTGGCCGAGGAAAACCACTCAGGCCAGGGCAGACAGGAAGCAGAGAAAGGAGAGAGAAGCCTAGGACAGTAATACATCCTGCCACGTTCCGTCCACAGTGACCACCTCCAAACTGGTCCCCCTCCTGTCAGCACAGTCAGCTACTAACTCATTAAGGAACTGATCCTCTAATTAGTATAGCTCCCCAGAATCCAGTCGTCCCTTACCTTCACTAAGTCCCGGAACTCCTAATGAGTTCTATTCTGGTAGAATGTTCATGAGCTGGATTCATTCATAAGTCCAGCAAAGTGCACCTTTGACATAGATACAAACACGCGCATACTGTGAATAAGCTACTTTTACTTTTACAGACATCTTCCATCTTTTTACCTCCGTCCAATCTCTCAAGCATTTTCAGGACTGCTGCTTTGTGCTTCCTAGCAGTCCCCTCCATGCCTGCCACTACTGCCTTTCCTCTTGCTTCCAGGTATCCTGGGCCCTGGTTGGGCACTGTCCTCCTGTGCACTATTGCACTGTACAGTGAGTGCTGAGCAGCATGACTGTGACAATGTCCGCAGACACACGAGCTACTTCCACGAGTTTTTTGCGTCTATCAGTATTTGTAAAGCAAGGTCTGCTCCTCCTTGTGAAACTTCCCAACTTGTATGTTTGGAAGTTGAGAACTTACAAACAAGTCCCATGGCAAACTCTTAGCTATGTCTCACTGTAAAAACCAAAGAGTACTTAGACACCTCCACATACAGTGGCACGGGGTAAATATTTCCATTCCAAAAGGGAGGAGTAAGAGGATAGGAAGGAATGAGACTGGCCAGGTGCAGTGGCACTCATCAGGAGGCTCAGACAGGAAGGATGCTGCAAGTTCCGAGCCAACTTGGGCCACAAAGCGAGTTCAAGGCCAGCCTGAACTGCCTAGTGAGACCCTGTCTTAAAGAAAGGAAGAAAGAAAAGAAAGAAAGAAAGAAAGAAAGAAAGAAAAGAAAAGAAAAGAAAAGAAAAGAAAAGAATGGGACCAAAAACAAGAGCATAAACCAGGAGTGCAAACATTAAATCCTGTAGCAGCTAGGGTGGCTTGCAGGAGTATATGTTACTTTTTTGTTTAGATCCATGTTTAATGTTCAAATGCATATAAATGTTAAATGCATGGTTAAGGAGGGGCAGTCAAATAAACTATGCTATTAAAAAATTCAGCCTGTGGTCTAGCTACATTTGATACTTGCTTTAGACAAGGATGTCACCCAGATGACTCCAGTTAGAATAACTTTTGAATTTGACACTGACACTTCGGTGTCCTTAGGGAAGTTCCCTAATTCTCTGCTCCACTTTCCATCTATAAAATACAGTAGGTAATACCTCCATCACTGAGTTATTGAGAGACTTAAACAATACATATAATGCATTTAACATTACCTGAATCTTAGTGTGACTCATCATTATAAAATAAGTTATTAAAGCAATGACTATTAATATGATGTTGTAATCCCTTCCAGAATAATATGCTAGGGATAGAAGGATTATACCATTTCCCATGTTGTCAGATTTTGTCTGTACCTTTTCACTGACACCTCTCCATATCATTTGCATATGTGCTGCTGAACTCTCCATGTCATTTGAACTCTATGTGGATGCAGTGCCTTTGCAAAGTTTAAAGTCACCATAGTAAGTGAACATTTGCAGTCAGGTGGGAGAACTCACCTCTTCCTGAGAAACAAACCCAGTGCTCTATGTGACTGTGGCACCTCATTGGCCAGAAGTACCCGATGTTATGCGGAATTCTGTTAACCAGCCTCTCTGTCTCACCTTGGTCTCTGGAATGAATATGGTGGCAACCAAGCTGATATTCATTGGCTTTACACTTCAGCCAAACTCTGCTAAGCTGCATGGTGGGTGGGACATGAATAGGATTGGATCTCTAGGCCCAATTTCATGTCCTTTACTTAATAAAAGTGAAAGGACCCACACATCAATGCTAGGTTCCCAAACAGTTTAATAGTGTTTTTTTTTTTTTTTTTTTTTGTCTTAACTCCCCCATAGAACACATGATTGAGAGAACTTTTGCTCTCTTGGCTGGTCTTGTAAATACAGGAATCAAATAACCTCTGTCTCGCTGGGATGTTATGGGAATGCTTTGTTCCACTTCCTTCATTTTTGGAGATAAAGAGAAAAGGCTTCTTCTGTGTTTGAGGCTAGAGTACCAGATATCCAGAGAACACACTGCGAGGTGGTCCCACCTAGAGAGCAAACGAGGAGGCTGGAGTGAGCACCAGGGGTGCGCCGGCTACTGTGTGAGCGGTGAACAGGAGAGCCCGGCGGGTCTGCCTAGCAGAATTCAAATGAGTCTGTCTTAAAGTTTTATTTGCTCTCATTTGCTTGTGCATGTCCACCTCTGTAGACACTTGTGGCTGCTATTTGAGGCCACTCTCTGGTGGCTGAGTTATCAGTGACACCTCCTAGGTAGAGTAGGTGCTGGACTGAGCTCTTGGTGGTGCTGGTCTCCTAGGGCCTGCGTGGAATGGCAGCCACCATCACTGCTATAATGTGCATGGCCATCTACCCAGGTTCCTCAATGGTCTCTAAAGTGAGTATCAGTAACAAACTCCATTACCAGCTTACCATGGGCTGTGTCTAAAGAAATGGAAGAACTATACACGTCACTGGAACATTACTTAGAGACATAACTTCCTAAAATTGCAATGATCCCCTTATAATTTTAAGAGTTTCTGGTAGATGCCTACACTTAAAAGTTTGAAGGTATATCCTTAATTTGTAGACATATTTTAGACACTAATTAGAGGTTTTTCTCTTTTGTGTTAGCTTCCTGTTACTATAACAAAATATCCGAAATAACCAGCTTATAAAGAGAAAAAAGTGAACTTCGGCTCACTGCTTTGGTGGCCCCATTGTTTTGGGTGGTGCACCATACCATGGTGACAAGGTATGGTAGAGCAAACCTGCTCACTTTATTGCCAGGAATAAAAGAGAGAAAGAGAAAGAGTTCCATCATCCTCTTCCAGGGCCTGCCTCTAATGTGGGAAGACCCCCACCACCCAGTGCTTCTTGCCTCCCATAGCACTGTCTTGGGGACTAACCCTTGTGAGACACTGGAGATTCAAATCATAGTACAATTTTGAGATAATTGTGAAGTCAAAGTTGGTTTTTTGGAGCTACTGTGTTATCTTTCTTATTTAGGGTCAGAATTAAGAAGGATGAAAGAGAATGGAAGGAAGGAATGAAGGAAGTAAGGAAGGAAGGAAGGGCTCTGCCTCAATAAAAATTTGGGAAACTGGATGCTGGAGAACCAAATATGGTTCACACCATATTTGGAACCACTAGCATGTGGTTCCCATGGCGAGGAAAGCTTCTCTTTGAGGAATGGCCTGCTCATAGGAACAGATACACAGCCCATTGTGGGTGGAAGCTAAATGTGGTGGGAGGGCAGGAGTGCATGCAAAAGAGTGCACAAAAGGAGTGTTGTCACACCCATTTGGTGGGAAATTAATTCACCAAAAAGACTATGAAAAATCTTATGGAAAACCAATTGAAGAGTCACAAGCACTGGCCTGTGACATGAAGGAACAACCATTGTGCAGCTCCTTAGAGTAATTAAATGAGCATAGGAAGGCTGCCTCTTCCCAGACAGAGACCCATAAGGGTTAAATGTCCTCTACAAGGAATGCCACAAGCAAACAATAACTTAAAGCAGTGGCACTTAATGAAATTTGGTAGAATATGGGGATGAAAATAGCCATCAATTTTGAGACTTGAATATCAGCAAGTTTGCAAATATAGGTATCTCAGCATTTTAAATATAAGGAGAATAAAATGAAATTGTTAGGCTCTGTAATAGTTAAGCAAAAATATGATTTTGTTAAGTCTCATGAATTATGTATAGCATATTTTCTCCCTAAAATGCTAAAACTCTGGACTTAGGCCAGTAATTGTCAGTCAAGGAAATAGGATAATGGGCTGAGGGTATTGGTGAGGCGCCAGTGCAGACAGTGTTTTATCTCCTGCAAGGGGGCATGTCTGGCTGGCCCAAGTATCTTTTGAAACCTTCAGGCTTTGTTGTTATGTCACTGATAAGTTCACTGCTTTCTGGGTGTGAATTTATGAGTGACTGATTTAGGTAGCCTAAGAGGCTTTGAAAAAGTTGTTTTTGGTTATTAATCGAGAAATACACTTATGAGCTTGTTTATTATATCCACCTTTGTACTAAAGTAATATACAGAATGCCTTCACTTAGTGAGATCTTACTAAAATCCACAACGATTGATGGAATATTTCTCATGCCTGCAATGTGAAGCTTTGACACGGATACATAATGTGGGAAAAGAAAATATAATCCTACCACAGTTCCTCTCTGCAAGGCATTTACCATCTGGTTGAGGAGATAAGACCTGAACATAAGAAAAGGAAATATGGGAAAATAAATGCTATCCTAAGACAATCACAGAGGTGTCCAAAAGCATAATTAATTTCTTAAGGAGATATGAGGAAGATAAATGAACACTTGAGGCAGAGAGAGGCCATAGTAAGCATTTTTTTTTTTTTAAAGAAAGATACGGGCTAAAGTTTTATCTTTTCACTTTTAAAAAGCCAGAGTTATTAAGGTATAATTTGTATGCAGTGAAATGCATCCTTTCAAGGTTTAGAGTAGGCTTGATGAATTCGACAAATATATACAGCTTTGCAGAATCAATAGAAATTATTTCCGGCACCTCTAAATTTCTCCCATCTCCCTCTGTAGTTAGAGCCTTTCTTTCCCCTCAGCTTGTCAACTTCTGGTCTGAGGCTGTCTCTATAGTTTTCCCTTTTTCAGAATGTTATTCAAATGAAATCATGTAGTGTATAATCTTTTTTTTTTTTTGGCGGGACCAGGGTTCAAACTCACGACCAACCTTGCGCTTGCCAGGCAGGCATTTGTGCCATGGAGCTATCTTTCCAGTCCCTGTATAATCTTTGTGTGTCTGGCATATTTCACTTTTGCTTTTAAGATTCATCCATATTGTGGCGTGTATCAGCAGTCTCATTCCTTTGGATTGCTGAGTAGTATCCCATTGTGTGGATGTATCGTGCGTTGTTTATCTGTTGACTCATTTCTTTAGTTAAGGTTTCTTGGGTGGCCAGATTTAGGTGAAGATTAGGTGGAGAAATTTCTACCCTACCCATGGTAGGCATGGGGCAACTTGAAGTCAAAGTAGAGGAGAGGAGAAGGGAAAACATTTTCCTCACTGGAACAGCATCAAACAGATTAAATAGGAAAGTTATACAACTTAAAAAATCATGAGGAGGGAAGATAACACAACAGCAATGTGATACACAATGTCTGAGCCTCTCTGAAGGGCCAGATGGTTGAAGCTTAAATGTCTTTCCAAACTCTGCAGAAAATAAGAAGCATGTGGAGGGACAATCTTGTAGTTTTTTAAAATGTGTTTGGTACAGGGTCTCACTACTCAGCTTGAACTCTAGTGATCCTCCTGTTTTAGCCTCCCCAGTGCTGGAATTACTGGCATGCACCACCATACCCAGACTCTGTGGCTGGCTCAGCACCTGGGGGGGGGGCTGATGTGGTGCTGGGGATCAAACCCCCGTCCCTGTGCTTGCCTAACCAGGCGCTTAGTCCTCTGAGCTGTCTTGCTAGCCTCATTTTGTGGTATTTTGGAAGGTGATGGTAACAAGCTATGGGAGACATGAGGAGGGTTATACACACGAAAACAGCTTATCTTGTGTAAATAAAGACTCTCAGGTCATTTCTTGGAGCTTCCCTCAGAATAGGTGAAAAAACCTGGCCAGGCTAGGTATGCTGGGTGTAGATACCCTTTTCTCTTCTTTTTCCATGGTTTCTCCCGGTGACATGAAATTTCATAACAGTGATATTACTCTGTGAGGTGAGATGTGAAGGAAATGCTTTCCTGCATTTTGTGATTCAGGGACATGGTGATGTTGGGATGAAGGCCAGAGAGGAACCTCGAAGTTGTTCCTTCAGTTCAAAGTCATTGTACTTTCAGGTATCTCTTTTCTGATCAGGCCTGTTAAGGCCTTGCGGTAGAATGTAATGAATTACTGAAATAGAAACTAACTCTTCCAGAACCAGTAAATCAGAGAGGGGGATTCCTGGATTTGAGATTTTATCTCATTTTTATTATGAATCAATCCATCTGAAACCTATCTTCCCCATGATAGTCCATCATGCTGTAATTTCTTCCTATCCTGAGCTCCTATATATCTGTTCATTGTTCTCATCCATTGATTATTTGTTCATCTATTCTTCCATCACCTGCTTCTTTTTTTTTAGTCTGTCATTTAGCAACATTTATTGATGGTCTGTGATGTGCTAGGTACTAAGCTGTGATTGGGGTAAGAAAATTAAACGTTTATTTATGTATTTATTTAGTACAGAGTCTCACTATGCAGCTCGGACTCACAGTGATCTTTCTGTCTCAGCCTCCCCAGGGCTGGGATTACAGGTGTGCGCCACCACACCTGGTTTTAGTAGCTCGGCATGGTGCACTTGGGGTTCTGGGACCAGTACAGCATGAGGTATCAGGGATCAAACCTGGGTCCTTGCGCTTGCCAGGCAGGCACTTGGACAGCCCAGCTATCTCCCCAGCCCCAGGTTAAGCAAATTAAATCTAGCAATTCTTGCCCCGAGGAAAAGTCTTATAAGTCTGGTGCAGGAACTAGCAAGAAACAATGAAAGAATAAAGCAGGTATCATATATAGCAGTAACTTCCCATCATTCTTCACTTTCACGTGGGTACTATACCTTGAAAATCATTCAGATTTTAACAAGTGCAAAACTTAGCTCAAGACAAAGCCCCTTAGGTTCATTTTGGTTTGGGGAAAAGAAAAAATATTATACATAGGTTTGTTGAAGTTCTTACCCTTTAGCGTATGTTCAGGAAACATGTAGAAGACATGCTGGTCACAGTGAGACCCTTGCACATGCTGCCTTAAGTGGGTATAGAACTCAGGGAAATGACAGTGTGTATCAGCTATACCGTCTTTGTAAAGAAGCTGTGGTTTAGGAAAATGGTTTGAAAATGCCAACAGGCATGCAGCCACTGTAATGTACGGGAGATAAGTATATGGATTTAAAGATAAAGCTATTAAATTCCATTGCACCACAATGATTGGGAAGAGGTGGCCAGCTTGTCCCTGGGTACACGCTGTTGTTGCTGAGACCCTGCAATGTGAGAGGGCAGCAGGCCTGGCTCTCCTCCCTGAGGGGCAGAGGTCCCCACTGCCAACTCACGGGCAGCCACTTCCAGTGCCATCGAGGCACGTATCAGGTGCTCCAGTCAGAGGAAACGTCTGTTTCTTTTACGACACCATGCTTTTCATTTGCACCTCCCCACGAGTCCATCCCAGCCAAATGATGCCTCCTCCCCGGGTCCTTCCCAGCTGATACAGGTGAGTGAGATTTTCTGTCACTGAGGCACCATGGCAGTTTATCTGTACCAGGTTTTCATTCATAGTTACTTTCTTCAACTTACATAATCTCTGACACCTATACTGGCTTTCACTGTCTTGAGGAAAGAATTTGAGATTCATTTCCTTGTGTACCTGCTTTGGTCACTCAATAATTGAACATAGGGCAGTGGGGTTGACAAGATGAGTCCAGTTTTCTGCATCATAAAGACTGAAGTTGAATGTCTGCATTCTGGTCATAAGATCATGGGAAAACTATGAAACTTCTTAAAGACTCAGTCTACCAATTTATAAGACAGGAATGCTTTCTCAGGATCACTGAAAGGGACTAGATAGTCTTCAACTTACCTAGCTTTTGATAGCCCTTCCATAAATACTGTTGTTCATTGTGTTCTCAGATAATTTAGAAAGTGATCAGCATAACTATCATCATCTTAAAAATGTGTCTTAAGAACAGGTGGAAATGGGGCTGAAGGGGTAGCTTGGTGGTCTAAGCATTTTCCTGGCAAGTGCAAGGACCTGAGTTGAATCCCTTGTACCTCATGCTGTGCTAGCCCTGGGCATGCTGTGCCAGCCCAAACCAGGTGTGGTGGTGCACATCTGTAATCTCAGCACTGTGGAGGCTGGGTCATAAGGATCACTATGAGTCTGAGCTGCATAGTGAGACTCTGTATCAATACATAATAACAATAACAATAAATAATAGGTGATAAGGGCTGAGGGGCTAGATTAGTTGTAAAGCACTTTGCCAAGCATGCCCAAAGCTCTGGATACCGTTAATCCCTAGCAGTACAACAAAACCAAGCCTACAAACACAAAACATCCCCCAAAACAAAAACAAAAATAAAAAGCAACAACCTAGGTGACAAAGATTCTTCTGGATAGTTCCCATTTATCTAGGTCTACTTTTTGGGCTGCAGGGTCAGGCTCTATAGTGGTGCTTGTCCTCTGAGTGTGAATGACAGATGCCTGCTTGCTTTGGCCACTGCTGGGCTGAGAAGGAGGTGGGAGCAGTCCAGGGCTAGAGGACTCAGTAGAGGTCAGCAGTGGTGCAGAGAGCCTGGCTCAGACGGGCATCAGCAAGCATGCTGCTGGAGGATAGTCCACCAAACCATGTACTCGGTTTTCATAATTTTTAGTACCTAATTTGATTTTATAATAGAAAACAAAAATCAGAAGAGGAAGAAAAGAAAGACCCATTGCTGGTCAGATTGATGCTCTAGGTCAGATCTAGGCTTGCTGGACCTGTGACAGGGACCACAATAGGTAACTCAAAATATGCCTTGCTGATGCAAGGGTTACTTCAAGCTATAGGCAATGAGGAAGCATCAGACTCAGGAAGAAAACCTTCTGCTTTGGCCTTATCTGGCTGTAAGCGAGGCAGAGTCCCATTTGCGCAGTGCTCTCTCTCTCTCTCTGTTTCTCTGTCTGTCTGTCTGTCTGTCTGTCTGTCTGTCTGTCTGTCTGTCTGTCTCTCTCTCTCTCTCTCTCATCTCTCTCTCTCTCTGTCTCTCTCTTTCTCTCTTTCTTCTTTCTCGCAGGGAAAAGGAGTCAACCCTTGTCTGCTGTCAGCCCACAGCACTGAGGGAATCTGATGACATATTAACCAGTCTTGACTTTTTATTTTTTTTCCCTCAGAAGATGGAAGAAATTACCTTTTCTACCAATAGATGGTAGAAATTACCTTTCTACCATCTATTATCCCGGAAACCCTCCATTTCCTTTTATCGTGTTGAAAGTACATAGTTTATCATGGTATTGAAACAGTGTAGAAGTTTTCTAAATTGTGCATTTCTTTGGGCCCAAAGAAAGGAGTCATCCTTGTCCTCTTCCTCTTTTTCTGCTCTTTTGCTCTTCTTTCTTTTCCCTCTGTCTGTGTATGACAATCTCCATACCACTACAAATATCAACATCTAATAAAAAGTGAGTCTTTCTTTCTTTCTTTCTTTCTTTCTTTCTTTCTTTCTTTCTTTCTTTCTTTCTTTCTTTCTTCTTTCTTTCTTTCTTTCTTTCTTTCTTTCTTTCTTTCTTTCTTTCTTTCTTTCTTTCTTTCTTTCTTTCTTTCTTTCTTTCTTTCTTTCTCTTCTTCAGTTTTATTGGCAGGGCCCCAGCTGCTGGATCTAGAAGTCGAGAAAACATGATTCTCTTCCCCTACAGCAGGCATCCTCCTAGGTACTCCTCAGTAGGCTGCTGCTGATCCGCTCTAGAACTAGTTGCCAAAAACCAAACTTTTCTTTGGGTCTGAGGGATTCTGTACTTTAGAGAAATGCCTTGGTGCTCTGCTTGTCACGCATATCTCTGGCTTTGTGGTTTCTGCCTCTAGATACTGAGCTAATTTGCCCATGGCCCTAGGTAACCTTCAACCCTGCAGTTGCTCTTGGATGCATTGCTATGCTTATGCTCCTGATCTTTATTCTTAACTCTGTCTTGGTGCTGAAAATATGGTGTTCTGAGCACTGACTCTAAACAGTAGCTGAAAGTGCATTTCCAGAGCAGGTTCGCAGTGCACCAGCGTCAGTCCCAAGGGTGGATGCAAGCACTTTGGCAACATTGCACACTGGTATCCATCCATTTGCATCAGTCTCTTGAGACAGAGCACTCACAATGCAGTGAGGCAAGGTATCTTTATTCTTCATGGATGGGCAGTGAGGGATGAGAGAAGCCTGGACCAAGGATAGGCCAGTGCCCTAGCCACCCAGGAAAGCTGCTCAGGGTCTACCAAGATTGGGCTATCCAGAGCCCACTTGTGTTGTAGCTGGGAGGGCCTGAAAGTATGCTTACCCTAGCTTTTATGTTCAGGGGCAGTGGGAATTGGGGGGCAAAGAGCTGCATAACATCCAGTCCTAGGATGATGAGAACAGAGCCTGCCTTACCTCAGGGTGCTGTATTCCCTGCACATTCTTGATTTTCTTTCACAACTACACATGAGGAAAAGGAAGAGTTGGCCTCTAACACCATGCAGGAGTATACCCTGCAGCAGTTAGGGAGAGGCTTGTTTCTTTCTTGCAAGGCCTGATGGAAACTGACTCAAGTTACCCAAATCATCAGTGTCCTGATATTTTATATTGAGTCCTTGGAGAATGAGCCTCTGGGAAGATCCGTTTTCATCTGCAAGCTCTGTTCTGTCAAATGATTGCAACTTCCTCATCAGGCATTGGGGCGGGCTCTGGTCCTCACCCACCTTGACTCTGGGCCTGCCCACACCTCAGAGCTAACAGCCTGTAGTATTTCACCACTGGAAACCTATTTGTCTTTAAATTAAAAGTCATTTTCATAATCTCCTAGAATTTTCCTTTATAAATCATCATTCCACTTTCCTATGTGCAGTCACCTGATTGTTACTACTGCAGGCATTGAATACCTCCGCCTCACTGTTATGCCCCTAGTGCTTGGCTGGGGACATTGTTGGCTGAATGCCCTATACTAAAAGGTGTGGAGATACCTGTTGAAGTGACACTTGCTTCATTAATTTGAGGAACTCAGGAGGGAGGAAATGTTTATTTCCTATACCTATTATTGTTTTATTATTTATTTCCTAGAACTATTCCCAAATGTGATCTATTCTCTGAAAGCACTGCCAAAACAATTGAGAAGTAACAGGGAAGAGGAATGTATCCATTCTTTCTGGGGAAAGGGAGACCACAAAAAACTGGAGAGAAAGTAGCGCTGGCTCTTGGAAAGCACCCTCACTTAGCTAAAGTTATTCTGAAAAGAAACAAGATGAGGACAGACATTATAATCCTCGTGCCCTGCAGGTAGCTAGGTGGGTAGCTGAGGAGAGAAGCAGACAGATGTTACTGCTATTATTACTTTGCATCTGTTGAAAAGTCTGCTGCTGTTTCCAACAGTGATTATAAGGTGTCAGAGTACAGACTGGCAGACGCACTGCTTTTGCAAGTGGGATGGGGGTCTCTAAGCTGCATGGTTAGGGAGCTACCCAAGGACCAGATGCAGTGCCAAGTCTGGGATGGCTGTTGCACAGCAGGGCTCCTCAAGCTGAAGCAGGGAGCAGGTCACTTGGAAACTTGTTCAGTGAAGATGACCGGCAGCCCCTCAGGGCTTCAACTCAGGTCTGGGGTGGGACTGACAATATTCAGTTCTAACAGGTTCCAGGGGCTGCTGCGGGTCTGTGGCCACTCTTTTTTTCTGTATTTAGGACAGGGTCTGCAGGGTTTCATTATGTAGATTGGACTCGTAGTGATTCTCCTGTTTTCAACTTCCCAAAGTGCTGGGATTACAGGTGCATGCCACCATGCCCAGTCTCCATCGCCATCTCAGCACTCCCCATGGGTGGGGCCGGTACAGCACTCTGGGGAGTGAATCCCGGCTGCTGCACTCTGCCTAAGCACGTGCTTTAGTCTACTGAGCTATGAGGCCTGCCCTGTGACTACTCTTCTGAGGACCACTGATGGCTAGTAAGATCCTAGTTTCCTGGCTCTTCTGAAGAAGAAGAGGAGAAGACCAATTTTTTTGGTCCTGTTCTGTTACACATAGTTATCCAGACAGCTAAACTTCACTTCACCAAGTGCTGAACCTCTGTTTCTTTGTTTCTCTCAGTCATCTGGAGAAAGCTTTGTAAAGTGAATGCTCCTTTCCTTTCTTCACCAGAGGGTTCCGAAAGGTGCTTCCAGCCTTTTTTTTAATGACTCAGGATTACAGGAATGAGCATCCATTTCGGTTGCATGCAGAAATGCACACACAGGGGATATCCAAGCCATGGAACCCCCAGACTGCAGGAGGCCACCCCAGGCAGTACCAGTGCCTGCCAAAGTGGAGCTAGCAGGTGCTGGAACCTTTGCTGTTTTGGTGGGCACTAGCCTTGCAGTTGCTGGCAACGAGAAGGTGCTGGGGTCCTGGGGTCCTGGGGAAAGATCTGAGGAGATAGAACTTCAGAGGGCTTCCAAAAGGCATGGGATACTGGTTTCTTTTCCTTCCTTCCTTCCTTCCTTCCTTCCTTCCTTCCTTCCTTCCCTCCCTCCCTCTCTCCTTCCCTCCCACCTTTCTTTCTTTCTTTCTTTCTTTCTTTCTTTCTTTCTTTCTTTCTTTCTTCCTTTCTTCCTTTCTTCCTTTCTTCCTTTCTTCCTTTCTTCCTTTCTTCCTTTCTTCCTTTCTTCCTTTCTTCCTTTCTTCCTTTCTTCCTTTCTTCCTTTCTTCCTTTCTTCCTTTCTTCCTTTCTTCCTTCCTTCCTTCCTTCCTTCCTTCCTTCCTTCCTTCCTTCTTTCCTTCCTTCCTTGGTGGTACCAGGGATCAATGTCAGGACCTTGCACTTGCCAAGCAAGCACTTATTCCCCTGAGCTCCCCAGCCTGGGATAATGGCTTCTTGACAGTCAGCACAGAAGCATTTCAACATTCCAACCACAGAAAGGCCATACTGTGCTAGGGTTCTATTACTGTAGCCGAATAGTGGAGCCAATCAATTGATGATGAAGAAAGAATTATTTTTGTCTTAGTTTCAAATTACTGTTTGTGACTGAGTGGCCCCAAGGATTTCGGACCAGAGGTGAGGATGCACCTTGTGCTTAGAAATGTGAGTTGGAGCATTGCTGGTCTGTTGAGAGCAGCTGGGGAGTGAAGGAGGAGAACTCCGCAATCCCACAGTCCTTGGAGCACACCCCCTCTGTGATTTGACCTTTCACTGGGCCCAACCTCTCACTGGGCCCTACCTCTCAGAGTTTTCATGTGTCCAGCAGTGCCAATCTGAGGGCTAAACTTTTAACACAGGCCTTTAGGGGAAACTTCAGATCTAACTATGCATATCCTATGCATCTATAGCATGAGTATACCTGGGTTCTGTGACTGCCCACTTGAATTACTGATCATTTCTTCATTTCTTGCTATCAAGCCCTGAGCTATTGTTTTTTTTCCTGAGCTATTGTTAATTTTAATTTGCCTATCAAGTCACTGCCAGCTGCCCTAGGTTTGTATAAAGATGAATGTGGCAAACAGTGAGCTTCTGAGACTCAGTACTCTTGGTAAAATACAAACACATCTTATCCTTACAATATTGCAGAGAATAAAGTACCCAAAAGCTCTTTAAGGCAGTTAAATATAAAAATGAAATGGATTGTTCTTTTTACTGAAAGTGTTAAAGAGAAGTGGCCTTTCTCAAATATTTTCAACTTGGCATAGGGTAATAAAAGCTTATATCTATCAAATTACAAATTTAGCCTGAAAAAAGTTCTATAAGCAATATTCCTAATAAACCCTCGCTCAGGGTATAATGAGGAGACTTTTGTTTCCTTTAAGTGGCAGACAAAAGCTTTTTCCTCCAAAAATAACCATTTCTCAACGCTGTTCTTCTTCTCTGAGCTCTGATGACCTTTCTTTTAAAGCAGTGAATATAATTTAGTTAGATGGCAAATGATAGTGATAAGTCCTTTTTAATTCAGGAAGGGAATAAAAAGCAGTGGATCTGTAATGGAGAGCCAGGTGCCAGCGACAAGCAGGCTTCATGGCCCTCTGTAGGTCAGGGTGCAAGTGTCTTTCTCTGTGGATAGAAAGCTGGGACTGATTTCAAGGTCCTTTAAGAGTAGCATCTATGCTGCCCAGTCCTGGGCCTGGGTCTGAGGTCAGCACCAGAGCAAATGTATAACTTACGGGTTCCTCTCATTCTTTCCTGGTCTGTTGAGTAAGTAGTAGAACATAGTTGAATCAGGTTGGAAACCAATTAAAAAGATCCTCATGGAAATACAATAGCTAGCATGTTGAATGTTTGTGTTCATGTTGAAACTTAATTCTGAAGCAGCAGTATTATGAGAAGGAGCCTTAACAAGGTGAATCTGTCTTGAAAGTGGGTATTTACCCTTTCTCAGTGTATTTAGGCTGCTGTCGCACAATACATTAGACTGGGTAACTGACAAATAACAGAAATGTATTTCTCATCATTCGTGGAGCTGGGAAGTCCAAGATCAAGATTCTGGCACATTCTGTGTCTGGTGAGGTCCTTGTCTGCTCCCAAATGCACCACTATCACATGGTGGGTGAGACAGAAGAAGCAGATGCTGACTCCTCACGTAATGGAAAAGATGGAAGGAAAGGCAATGTGCTTGCTCCATTGAAGCCTTTCAAAAGCTGGTATGTGTTGACTTGTGTTGTGGTATGTGTTGACTTGTCCCCCCAAAGCCTGATGCAGTCATGGGGCAGCTTCTGGAGTTTGTGATTGATTATTGTGGGTGTGGGTGCTGCACCTGCCCTGAGGCAGGTAATTTGCATTACAGTGTAAGGAGGGGAGAGAGGCCAGATGCCTGGGCTGCTGCCCCTTCCTTTGCTCTCTGCTCTTTGCTGCCACCAGGAAAGGTTATTCTGTGGCATGTGCCATTCCGCCTTGGAGCCAGCTGAATATGGACTGAAACCTCCAATAACTGTGAGCTAAATAAACCTCTCCTTCCTTCATTTTGGGTGGTAGGTATTTGTCCCAGCAGTGAGTGAAAAGTAACTTAGAGAACCACTATCCCCATCTCGAGGATGGAAATCTCTTGGCCTCATCACCTAACAACCTTGCCTCTTAATGCTCTTATACTGGGGAATCCATTTCAGCATGATGTTGCAGGTGATAACCACAAACACACTGAGGAATGCTCCATTTTTTCCTTCCTCCATGTGAGAGGGCAGTACTGAGCGAGGCAGGCAGGGAGTACTCCCCGAATACTGAGTCTTTAGTAAACTTGATCTTCGACTCTCAGCCTTTTAGTGCCACGTGACATAGCTTTCCATTATATTTTGTTATAGAAGTGAGAATGACTAAAAAAATGGTTTGCATTTTAACTTCCCCCTGCTGTAATGTGTAATGGAACATAAAGCCACGGTACTGTACAGTACAATCGACAAAACTTACAGTACTATGTCAACAAAATATACTGTACAAAATATACCATACATTGAGGCTTTATAATCAAATGTACAGAACTGTACAAAAAAGATTGGCTGTAGTTTAAGCAGTGGAACATAAATCTGAAAGTTGTTAAATAGGCCATTAAAAGAGAAATACCTATAATTTTGTTAATCAGGCTAGAGGCTATGGCAGTGTATTGTGTTGGAGGGAAGTTTAGAAGAAGCTTCTAAATAGAGAATTACAGTTGAGGTGTGCATTTTATATGAGTTGTGAATTCCTTGCCAAACATTCACTAAGCAACATTAAATAATTTTTCAACCCCTCTGCGTTTAGATTTTTCATTCTGTGTAAGGTGATTAGGTGGTTATTCTATGTGGTTGATAGTCCTATCCCCTCTTCCCAGCATCAGAACCAATACGAGCACATCATTTGGAAATCATGGTTTGCCGACATGTGTTAATTTTTAAGAGAATGTTACCTACTATTTTGATTCATCTGTTTTAGGTGCAGCCATGATACCCTAGAGATCATGGTAAGAAAACATAGAGATCTTGCCACTGGGATTTTCTGAAAAAAAAAAAAAAAAAAAAAAATCTCATCTATGGATGATTATTAAAATCTGCATAAAAGTTGTTGATTGCCTTTATTTGTCACAGGTAAAGTGAATCCTAAAGGTGTAATGAGTGGAGAGGGCCTGCAGAAAGGACTGTATTCATCCACTTATGCATCCATCCTTTAGAATGTCTGTTTTATTTTTTCCTACTTTGTACCAGATATTGTGCAAGTGCTGAGGGTGTGCTGGTGAGTAAGCTATGATTTCTACTGTCATAGAATTTATGGCTCAGTGGAAAACAGATTTTTACAATGTAGTGATAAGTGGTAAAGTCAGGAAAGTATAGCAGGCATGTAGGAAAGCACCCAGACATAGTGACCAGAGAAAGCTTCCTGCAGGCAGTGATTGTAAGCCTGAAGTCTTTGTTATGCAAATAGGGGCACTAGAAAGGGCAGGCAAGATGCAGATGGAGGTGGACAGAGGGTTTTAGAGTCCAGCTGGAAGCACTTCAGTATGGCTAACACTTGCTGAATGTGTTAGCTTTTTGTCACTGTGATAAAAACGTCTGAGAAAAACAAGTCAAAAGAGATAGGAAGGCTTACACTGGCTCATAGTCTCACTGGTTTCGGTCCATGTCACTTGGCTATCTTGTTTGTAGGCTTGTGGAGAGGCAAAAATATGATGGAAAGATGAGATAGAGAGATAAGATGCTTACCTCATGGTGGAGAGGGAGCAGATACAGAGGGCTTGCATTGAGGGGTTCCCTCTGCCTTTGTTCCACCCAGGTGCCCATCCTAGTGGACAATGCTGCTGCATTCAAGGGATTTTAAATGTCAATTATCTCTAGAATGCCCTCACGGCTACATCCAGCATTGTGCTTTGCTAATTTCCTGGGTATCTCTCAATCCAATCAAGTTGACACTCAAGATTAGCCATTACACAAAGGGCGACAGAATTGGCTGGACAACACAGCATTGTTAGTTGACCTGAACTTCATCTACAAGGTGGTAGAAAATCATTTCAAGGATGTTGAAGTGTGCCATGGTGCAATTTGCACTTGAGAATTTTGACCCTGGTTTCACTGTGGAGAATGACTTGGAGTTCAGGAAAAGCAGGAACAGGAGTGAGACAAAGGGACCAAATACAGGGGAGTGGCAGCAATGTAGAAGGAAGTGGATGCACATTTATGAAACCTTATTAAATGTAGAGATCAGAGAAAACAGAGGGAGTGTGCTGCTCAGATTTCTGCTATGGGCAACTGAATATGTTCGGAATGTGGAAGGAGGAGCAGCACTCTATATAGGTAATTGTTTTCGTAATTTGGCCACACTGACTTGCAGTGTTTGTGAGATGGTAAAGAGCAGGTGTCTAGAAGGTAGAAGGATAAGAGAAGTGACCAAATATTACCGGTGGTGCTCATGGGTACCAAGTTTCTGGTGATGAGTAAATATCACATGTGAGAAGAGTAGAATGAAGAAAGATGTGTCCTGAATGATACTGTTGGAAATGTCAAAACCTAAAGAACAGGCAGCTAGGAAGGAAAGCTATGAATTCTTTTCAGAAGTTTTGAAGACATTGTAGGAAAGCAGAGTTGTGTTTTCTCAGAAGCTCAGGAGTAGCCTTGCTTCCAGCAGACCATAGGCATCAGGTCCAGGGCTGTGGGACAGCATGGGAGAGCTACACATCCTGATACCACATCCAGCTACTGAAATCACTGATAGATGAACCTACTAATTAGTGCAGTGACTCCATGCTCCAGTCACTTTCTAAACATATGAGACTTTAGGGGAGCATTTTATACCTAAGTCACAGCATTCTGCTCCTGGCCTCCAAGACTCATGTCCATTTAACAACTCAAATGCATTTAGTTTGTCTTTAAGAGCTACCAAGTCTTACCAGTTCTGGCACTGATGAACTAGTGGCTGAAAAGTCCAGGTCAAACTCTTGTGGGAACCACAAAGCAAAGTTTTATCTGTTAGCCTCATAAAAAAGAAAAGAAAAAGAAAATCAGATCCTTCTAACGGACAATGACAAAAAGTAAACATTTCCATTAAAAATAAAGAAAGGCATCAGACCAAAACAAGACTGAAATCCAGCAAGTCAAATATCAAATTATGTTGTTCTGTATGCAGGGACTGCGGCAAGTTGTGGTGACATGTGAGCTCCAAAGGATAGAGGCAGCCCTATGGTAAAGCACTGTTAGTTTTAGCCCAGTGAGCCCTAGGGATGCCTCTGCTCACTACCTCAGCTTTCCTTAGCAGATGCTCCACGTTCTGTCATCTCCAACTCTCTGGAGTCTTCACTATACTTTTTTGGCTTCAATATCATAGCTTCATATACTTCCCAGTCAGGGGAACACTCACTGGTATTCAAGGCTTGGATTCTTCATGCCATAAAACCACATGAATGATGCCAAAGTGTGCTATCAGTTTCAGCAGCAGCAAGGTCCCCTTGTGGCATGGTTTCAGAGATCTCTATGAAACATATCTGGAGGAATCAGTTCTCTAGGTGATTCTTCATCAGAATGGGGCCAAGGACTCTCTTCTCAAATGAAAGTTTTGTAATTTTTTACCATAGAGCCTTCAGGGTGGAATCTTGCTGATTCCTAAGATGTGTTCAAGCCATATTTCCTGATTCAAAATTCTTAGCTTCTTTTCATGCTAATCATTTTAGCAACAAAGTTCTCCTGTGTCCCAATTTTGCAGGCATTTTCCTTCTGATAAAGAGTAATCTTTTCACATTTGCTTTTTGATCATCATTTTCACATAAGGTAAAGCTTAAAGTTGCAAGTAATACCTATGCCACAGCCTGAATGTTAGGCTGCTTGTAATTCCACCCACCAGATTAGTTTGTTTCCCTTCATTTCAGCCTCCCACAGTTTCAGGGCATGGTCAAAACACAGACAAATTTCTTATCAGAGCATAACATACATGGTTTCCAATCCAAGTGTCTATAAAGTATTTGCTCCCAACTGACACCTTTTAAACCTGGTCTTTACTTTGAATGTTTAAATCTACATTCTGGTTTGCTGAGCTCTGACAAGAATTTCCCATCAATCTCATGTTACAGCATTCTAGGTCTTCTCTAACCAGAATTTCCTGACCTCTCCAAACTCCTCCAACAAATTAGCTACAAAGGCTTCAGAGCCATATAATCAGGTATAGTCACAGCAACAACTTCACTTTCCTGGCACCAAAATATGTCCTAGCCCTTTTCTTTTTGCCAGAACAAAATATGTAATAACCACAACTTGAAAGGGAATAGTTGATTTTGGATTATGGTTTCAGTCCATGGTCAGCTGGCTACCACACAGAAACAGGATGAAAGAGGGGCCTGGTAAAGGAAGAGGTGCTCAACCCATGGCAGCCAGGAAGCTGAGTGAGAAGGGAGGAGCCAGGGTCAAAAGTGTAGCTTTCTAGGCCACCCACTGGGTGACCCATCTGCAACTAGACCGCACTTCCTAACAGCACACTCATGAACTCATCAATGGGTGAATCCACTGATGGGTGTGATGCCCTGTGATGTAATCATTTTCCAAATGCAGGAGGCTTGGGGGGGGTATTTTAAGTTTAAATCATGGCACACAGTGTTCCTTGAGCCCTGCTGATTTTCTTTCTTTCTTTCAAGTGGCCCAGAGAGCTCAGACCTTCAGCAGGCCTCCTGCTTGGCCTCAGCTCTGTCTTCACAATATACCTCTGATGTGTGTGTTTGGGCTCTGTTTTAGTTACTTTTCTCTCATTGCTGAGATAAAATACCCAACATTGAAAGTTAAAGGAGCGATGGTCTATTTAGCTCACAGTTATTGGAAGTTTCAGTTCATATTCAGCTGGCTCCAAGGCAGAGCAGCACAAGGCACAGAGTGGAGTTTATGGTGCTGGCAACAAGCAAAGAGCAAAAGAAGTGGCAGCAGCTCAGGCAGCTAGCTAGCCTCTCTTCTACGCCTCACATTGTAATGCAAATCACCTGCCCCAAAGCAGGTGCAATACCCCCACCCACAACAATCAATCACAAGCTCCAGAAGCTGCCCCATGACTGCATGAGGCTGTTGTGGGCATGCCTATACACATAACATATGGGTTATGTAATTTAGTAATAGTAATATAATTTAATAAAATACTGTATTAATAAAGCCTTCAAAGGCACAGGGTGTTTTGGCAGCATCTTAGGGATCTTAGGGCTTTAAGAGGAACAAAACTGAGAACACTTGAGACAGCTACACAGAGTGCAGCAGCCTGTCACAATGCAGGAATGTTGGTGCATCTGCCAGAGATTGGTTATAGGGCAGCAGCCAATCAGCAGCAGCGAGGAGAACTGAATAATGTCATCAGATTGGCTACTCCTCCACCCCCTAAAAATTGTGAAAGATACTTCCAGTTTCTGCAATTTGCAGAGGTTTCCTCCAATAATTATTAGGTTCTAAGGAAAAATCTGCAAATGACCTAGGCTGGGAGCTCTGATTGCAACTTCATGGGAGTGCACTGGACTGCAAATAAGCCACAAGGACCACAGTGGACAGTCTAGACAGGAAGCATTTTGAGGACAGGCGGTTCAGCCACAGGATTACAGCCTTCCCTGCTTCTGCTACATGCTATATTCATGTGCCCCTGACCTGCCAAGGCATGACTTACCCATCCAAGCATGCATTCATTTACCAGAGTGGACTTACCCTCCTGGGCATTAGTGGCACTACGAATTCAAAACTAAACTAAGTGGGAGGTTATCTTTGTCCCATGTGGACAAAATGACAAAGGCTGTAAGAGAACCATGCACACACACTAGTGGGAACTCAGAGTCATCTGGGAGTGCAGAAAAAACAGACAAAGCTCCCCAAAACAGGTGACATTTGAGGCTAGCTTGTAGTTGCCTTTCTCCAGGTGGTTGATGTGGAGACCAACTAGGAACAAGAAAAAAGTAACTGAGACACAGTGAAATTACTGAAGAATAAAACAAAACTGTCTTCCCCCTGTGTAGAATTTCCCTTCCTACTGATGTAGTAGAAAAACAGTTATGAATTTGTGAAACAGAATTTTAGTTCAGGGGAGATTATACAAACACACTATAAGAAATATCGTAAACAGCTACTGAAACATTTCAGTGAGCTTGGTTATAGCTCAGCAGTAGAGCACTTGCCAAGCATGCACAAGGGGAAAGCCCTCGGTACCATCTGGGGCAATGGAAAAAAAAAAATTTAGAAGAAAGTGGAAGGAATGTGTGCTGTCATGAAAGCTTCCTGCCTGGCTTTTCTGCATAGGTTTTCTTCTACAAAGGAAATCAAATATCTCCTCTTGCAAATAATTTGACAACTCAATATGTCTGCGTCAAATGTACGAGAGGCATCATATCAGTGCCATAAAAGGTATGAAGGGGTGCAGGACAGGGACCCTGATGTGTGGGAACCCACAAAAGAAGACTTGTGGGACCATTGGAGTCCAGGGAAGAGACTCCACAACTGGTCAAGGCATTCACCCAAGAGAATGATTTATTCTAACAGTTATATAGTAAAGAATATTTTACTCTCATAATTCGTAATTGTCTCAGGTCACATTCAGTAGCACTAGCCTTCTTTTCTCTCAGCAGGCTCCACTACCCTTTCCTGAACTCTGTTACTATACCTGGCCTTCATCCTAATGTCCTCTTATTGAAAACAAACAAAACAAAGAAACTATATTAGTTGTTCAACAAAATTGAGTGGGAAATGGAGGGTCTTTCCTAACACCAGCCTATAATCACCTCTATTATATTTATTCCATACAAGAGTAGAGCTTTTTAAAAAAATACTCAATGAATTAACATTTTTACATTATGTTTCTCCAAGATCCATGACGGACCTTAGGATTCACTTTTAGTTTTTGTCCTTATATGGTTTTGGCCAAATGTATGAGGCAGAGTATAAATACGTATGTAGACATAGATATAGGTACATAGTCATCATTTCAGAAGTATACAACATAGTTCTACTGTCCCCAAAAATTCCCTCTTTCCGCAAGTTCACCACTCCTTTCCTCCTCCTTAAGCTCTGGCAACCTCTGATTATATCTTCATTTCCATAGTTTTGTTTTCTTGAAATCTCGGAGTAGAATCCTACTGAAGCCACCTTCTAAGGTAGGCTTCTTTCACTTAGTAATATGCATTTAAGTTCCCTTCATGCCTTTTCCTGGCTTGATGGCTCATTTCCTTTCAATGTTGAAGCTCAACAATTAGGATGTGCTCCCTCCCTTGCTTGTCCTCCCATACTCCCCTGTCTCTCTTTCTGTGATGCAGCCAGTTGCTGCTTCTGTTGCCACTGCCACTGCCACTGTCGGGTTTCATCCTCCAACATGTAACCACTGTCCCACTGTGTGCGCTTGTGTGGGACGTGGAGGGCAAGCCTGCATATGTGGCTGGTCTGGCTGCTGCAGGGTACATGTGGTTGATGCAGTTGATGTAATTTTATTGACGTGGAGATGTTGTTTCTCTTCATTAGAAAAATGCTCCCACTGAAGGTCCTCTTTCCTTTAGTGTTGAAAATCCAGGCTCAGCATCTCAAATAAGTTGGACTTGTCCCTTTAGGTCCTGCAGGACAGAAAGGAGGCTAGTGGCTTCCTGTTATGGGATGCACACACTGACCTACTTGTTGGATAACTGGTGTTTTTGTTCTATCTTCTATCACTGGTTATGTGGTGACTAGGTTTTAGTACAGCAAAGGGAACATTTGCAAATTATTGTATGCGTGCTTTATTAATGAGTACTATTTATGGTTTCCCTACAGTAAGTCATTACCTTAAACTCTTCTCTCTCCAAAAATAATCTTGGCCTCAATTTAAAAGGCTGTTTAAATTAGAGACTCCTCATATCTCTTATACTTTGGGATTTCTTTCTTGGTTCCTTGATCAGCTAGTTCAAAGAAATTAATTTTGCATCTAATAATTTTAATTTCTGATTAGAGATGCAGAACAGGATGTGATCCTCTTCTTATGCTGCAAAGAAGCAGCTCAAACATAGAAATAATGGACTTTCTGTGGGCATTCTGCCTTGTGAAGAATTCTAATAGCAGCTAGAGAAGTGAAGTATTTCTGTCATACTTGGTTTCATAACCCTTAATTATAGTTTACAAATTCATAAATCATCTCATGGAATCATAATTTGAGATCTCTCCTCTTTATTTTTCTGTACCAGTGTATGACTGCTTCTATTTTGATCTCTTTTTCTGCAAACAATGATTTCTGGAAATAACTATCCTGGCTAGCCCAGCAGGCCTTTTATCTCTCCTGGGCCATCATGCACACCATCTAGTGAGGTATTGGCATCAAGACTGCAGGCTTGGTAATAATGTCTGTCGAGTCTATTTACAGGAAAAAATATTGCTGGTCCTCATTTCCTTTTGGGGAGGAAGGGATGATTATGGATATTTTTATATCACCTTGAGCACAAGTGTACTGAAGCATAAAAATATAAAACAAAAAGACAAGATCCCAGACATCCGGCACCGAAGATCTAAGATTTGAAATTCCAGATACCATAGCAAATAGGCTGATGTGAAAAGGATGGTAAAATGGATAGCCTGGAAGAGCACATGGAAAAAAGTGATTCAGAAAAGCAATGTCTTCTTTCAGGGTTTTGCCTGGATTTATGCTGCTGAAGGAGACAAAATGTTAGAGCCCAAACCATAAAACTGAGTCCAATGTGGTGCCTCTTGTGAAACAAAGAAGATAATAACTGTGCTGGGGGGTGGAGAGGACAAAGAAAGTTAATTTACACCAAGGTCGCAGAATGCGTTGCCAGGTGGAGGGACTACAAGCCATTTGAGTTCTGCCAAGAGAGGCAAAACGTTGTGGCATGCAGCACAGGGTCAGGTAGTCTGACTCAACTTGGCCACAGAGGTTGAATGTGTTGGCACAATGATATTCCAAAAATGAAAGCGGTGTACAGTCTGCCTTTTCCAAGACTCATGTGTAGTGGCACGGCTCACTGCACAAGCGCCGTTAGCCTCTCCAGTCAGCTGTGGCGTTTACAGGTGCGATTGCATCTGTGCAGATGTCCTTGTGCATCCCCCCAGGCAGAATGCTCTACCTCCAGTTTCTGATTAATTGATTTTTGTCATCAAGCCCATGAAAAACTCTGTTTCCTGTATGATGCTTGTGATGCTTTTCCTCTTTGGGTCTTACAGAATGTTTCCTTTTTTTTTTTTTTTTTTTTTTTTATTAAAAGCCCCATGGCATAGTTGTATATATTTCCATGTAGAAGTTAGGTATTGTCTTATACTATCATTTACACATCTATTTCTTCCATTGTATTCTTAATTTCTTGAACTCAGTGACCACATTTTATTCTTTGTTGTAGTCTTTTATATTTTATTTTGAAGAGTAAAAACAAGCAAAAACAAATAGAAAAAAGACAAAAGCAGAGTAACATACAGCATTGTGTATGCTACAGGTTTTCAAAACGGGCATAGCTAATTAACAGTGGTTGCTATGTTATCTATTTTTATCGTCAAATCTGTTGCTCAGATTAACAGATAAAATTTTGAAGATTGGGATTTGTAATCTTAATGGCCAAGCAAGCTTATAGTTCATCAAATTTTCTCTAAAGAAAGTAGCAGGCTGGTCCTGGCGGTGCACAGCTGTAATCCTAGTTACTCAGCAAGCTGAGGCGGCACAATTGCAAGTTTGAGGCTACCCTAGACAAATTAACAAGAGTTTGTTTCTAAATACAACTGAAAGGGCTAGAGATGTAGCTTAGTGTTGGAGTACCTCTGCACTTGATCCCTACTCTGAACAGTTTTTCAGTACGTTGCTGGGAGCAAGGTACTGCATAAGGGCCAGGAACTTGATCCTTAGACCTGCCGCGCCGGCCCCACCCCCAAGGTGCTCTGAGAAGGCAATTGAGATTGAATGTGGTGGCACGCCTGTAATCCAGCTCTTGGGAGGCTGTAAACAGGGGAATCACTATGAGTTCAATATAGAAGTGAGACCCTGAACACCCTCTAAACCCTTCCCTAAAATACAAAATAAAAAAATAGTTGTTATTGTCATAATAAACTATAACAAGTATAACAATGTACTTTATTATAGGAGTGTATGTATAGGAAAAATCATAGTATGAAATGTGGTCCAGATATATGATAAATGACCAGACGTGGTGGTGCGCGCCTGTAATCCCAGCACTTGGGAGGCTGGGGTAGGAGGATCAGTGAAAGTTTGAGAGCAGCCTGGGCTACAAAAGTGAGCTCAAGGCCAGCCTGAACTGCACAGTGAGACCCCATCTCAAAATGACCAAAAAAACCATAAATTTTTAAATTTAAAAATTTGATTACACTAAAAGGCACGTTACCATTAATCCCCCTTGCCACTTTCTGAAGCAGTTCTGGAAGCCCTTATTTGGATCTCTACTTACAATTTTGCAGCTGTCTCCTTATCTTGAATCAACCAAAATTTTTAACTTTCATGGTCATTTTTACTTTAGAGAAGAGCTGAAAGTTGCATGGTGCCGAATCTAGTGAATAACACGATTGAGGCCACATTGTAATGTTTTTACGAACCTGTCTTTTATTGGAAGAACTAAAATAGCAGCAATCACCATATTTTTGATCATATCTTATGAAGACACTCATGAAAGAATATTTTCAGAACTGCTTCAGAAGGTGGCAAGAAGGACTGGATAAGTATATTTGAAGAGTGAGTGTGTGCGGTATACTTTGAGAGGGACTAGGGCTGTGTGTCTTATATTGTAATAGAATTTTTTTTTTAATTATGGCCAGCTCAACCTGCCCTTGGGGTAGGGCTGGTGCAGCCTCTGGTGCTGGGGATCGAACCATGGTCCCTGCGGTTGTCTAAGCTTGCCTAAGCAGGCGCTTTAGACCATTGAGCCATCTTGCCAGCCCTGTAATAGAATTTTAACTATAAACATTCACCATATGTTTTGGTCACCCCTTGTATACATAGAGCTCAGTACTACCTCTGCTTTCCAGTATTAACTGGAGCTCTTGGAACTTATCCAGTGTGCATAATACAGACTATTGTATTAGAGACAGAAGCCACTTGGTGATCATGGATTGTTTTTCTTTTCACACAATTTCTTTCTTTTTTTAATGGCCCGCTCAGCCTGCCCTTGGGGTGGAGCTGGCACAGCATGTGGTGCTGGGGATTGAACTATGGTCCCTGCAGTTGCCTAAGCTTTCCTAAGCAGGTGCTTTAGACCACTGAGCTATCTTGCTGGCCCAAAATTTTTTTTTTGCCCTTTTTTTTTTTTTTGGGACCACGGTTCGAAGTCATGACCTTGCACTTGCCAGGCAGGCCCTTGTGCCATGGAGCTATCTCTCCAGCACTTGGTGATCATTGAGTCTGGCTTTTCCTTTCAAATTAGGAAGCTGAGATGCACAGTGACCAAAATCAGAGTTGTTATTAGAACCTGGTCCTCTTGACTTTGTGACTATCTTACCACAAGGAGTGCATTTTCAAACAGAGAGATGTAGATGTAAATACTATATATTGAATCCTAAGAGGTTCTACTGGCAGTTCTTAACTCCAGGGCATAGTCTGGAATGGCTTCATAAACTAGACCCTGGATTTTTTCTGTTTTATGTATTTGGTACAGGGTTTCACTGTGCAGCTTGGACTCATAGTGATCCTCCTGTTTTCAGCCTCCCCAGCACCATGCCCAGTCTCGGTGGCTGGCTCAGTGGGCCTGGGGGTGGGGCCAGTGTGCAATGTGGTGCCAAGAATCTAACCCTGCTCTCTGTGCTTGCCTAAGCAGGCACTTAGTTTAATGAGCTATCTCACCGGCCCCCTTGATTCATCTTATATGTGCCATTTTCCCATACAAGGAATGTTCTATCAGATTCACCTAATTATCACAGTCTAATATAATAGTAATTCCATTCTGCAGAATCATAGAACACATATCACATGGAATTTCTTTGCTGACTTGGGGTTAATTACCTAATGGTACTTTGATCTCCAAGAATTGCCTTTGGTTGTTGTTACATATTTTCCATTCCTTTTGTACTGTCTTTAGTGCACAGCTGTTATTTTGTGTCCTCATTGGATATTTTATTAGGTTCTGGAGACACAGGCTTATGTAAAACAGATGCTGAGTAAATAATTAACCAGGAGGGCAGGGATATTTCAGATGCACCAGGTGGAAGAGCATGGTGCTTTTGTAGGTCCAAATAATGATAAAGAGACAGAGTTTCTGAGTAACTGGCACTGTAAGCAAATGAACACTGTGTTAGGAAGATTTCTCAATAGATTTGTGTTTTTACCACTAAGGACTTAGAGCACCAAATGCTGTTCATGTTTATAAATCTGACTTTGAACCAACCTGCTGGAGTTGTTGGATATCTTAACACATCCAAAATTTAACAAGCCCACACCCCACATGGCTTCTTCCTTGACAAACAGCACCACCATGCATCTGTCATGCAGCCCTGTGTCTTGCAGCATTGTGTGCCTGCCCTTTGTTACAGCTACATCTGGTCCAAAGAGAAAGCCTGTTGCCTTTACTGCTGAAAGATGTCCCCAGTAGAACTACATTCATCACCTACACAGCCAAGGTTCCGGGCTGGGTCACCAGCATCTGTCACCTGGGGGCTGCTCTGGCTTTGTGTTGGTCAGCTTTTAGACACTGAGATCAAGTACCAGACATACACAGCTTCAAGGAGAAAGTGTTTATTTGGGCTTATGGTTTTAGTCTATGGACACCTGGCTTCACAGCAGAAGCATCATGATAGAAGGTTGTAGTGGATGGAGGAAAGCTGCTCACATCATAGCCTCCAGGAAGCAGAGATGGAGGAGGAGCCAGGGAGGAGGAGACTGGGCCAAGATAGAGTCCCCAAGGTCACCTTCTATGATGCACCTGGACATACCCAGAGAGCATTTCACTTATCCACTAAATGGCGCTCAAGTCAAATTGACAATCAGAATTAATCATCATATGGTCCCCAATTTCAGTCCTTCTCCAGCCCGTTATTTCTTATCCTGTAGCCAGATTGAACCTTTATGATTTAGCCAGATCAAATGATACTCCTCCTGGAATCCATGGGTGGATTTTGATCTCACTTAGACATAATTTGTCTGGATGTGAGCAGCACTGGGACCTAGCTGGCCTCCTCTAGCCTCCTACTCTCAGGTTGCTCCCACACCCTCGCTTCCTGGTAGAGTGTGCACAAGGCCATCCCTGTCTTGGCCCCTGTTGTTTCTCCTCCCTCTCCTGAATGCACTTGTGTCAAAGGGCTCACCCCTTCCTTTCCGTGAATGTCATCTCATGAGAAAGGGCACTCAGCCACCCCGCTGAATGGTGACCTGCTTGTTTCTCCTTTTTCCTTTACCCCTTATCTTTCTGTACTGAAGCTATTATGCATATGTCTGTTTGTTATTTGCTTCTTGACAAGACTGCAGGCTCCAGGAGATAGGCAGAGTTTACTGCTTCTATGACAGAAAACAAATATTGATCAAATAAATTATTGGAATTATCTGAGACCTGTATTGCGATGATTATATTTCCTATTAAATCCAAGACTTGCTGAATGTGACACTAAAAGGACACTGGCTATACACAGATGGTAAAGCACTAAAGCTTTTCCCCTCATTGTCATTGGAAATATTTGTGCTGCCATTCCCTTCTGCCCCACATTTCCTTAAAAAAAGTCATCTGTAGTTTTCACACAAGTCTTTGAAAAGACTGCCGGGTAAGTCCTGGCGCCAGAATAGGAAGGTGAGGGCCTCTGTGCGTCTTTGTTTTCAGATGACAAGCACAGACAGTGTGCATTGATCCTGGGCAGCTTTGATGTCTTCTGTGTTTATCTGCTTTACAGAAATTTAAGGATCTATATGGCTTTTTCCAACTCCACTTGAATAGATTTAAAGCACTCAAGAAATAGTAGCTGTGGACCATTACTGTCATCATTTGTTCATTTCTTGTATCATAAGACTTGTAAGTTATCCAGAGGAAGCATGCATTGTCAGTAGCTTCCTCAGAATGACTAATAAATTAATATTTATGAACTTATGCTTTGTCTTTCAGTGGTTTCCTTTAGATTTTCTGTTTTCTTTTATTTGTAGGAGATACTGAAAGCAACTTTGCAGGTTGAAAATATTGGGACACGCAGACATTGAAGGCATAAAGCACATTTTATGCTTTGATCTGATTCCTTTATAGATGAAGTGAGATCCAGGATGTCTTTGCTGGTTGCCTTGTGGTTTAAAACAGGGGAACAGTTGGGACACTGGTTTCCAGGATGAGTAAAACCTTTGCTCAATACTTTGATCACAAAGTGTTAAGGTATTTTATTTCTTTTCACTTGTCCAAAAAGCCTGTCTTTGTCTTTTGGCATCTCTTTTTGTGTAGCTGTCTATAAACCCTTGCCCACTTATGACGGTGGGCATGGATCAGCTTTTCCTTACGTTAGGCTGAACCTGGCACTTCCAGCCATCTTTAGACTACTGGTGTAACTGAGTGTCATTCGTGAAGCGGTGTTCTCAGTACACAGCAAACCTCTACTCAGTTTTACTTTGTTTTCTCCCTTTCCTCCATTGCCTGGCTGTATTCTGCCTTCTTAGTCGAGGCTAGATTTTTGTCACTATCTCCTTCTGTGGTCTTGGCTGAATCACTTTGCCATATGTTGCTTCCTTTCTGTGACTATAAGACGAGGCAGTTGTGTTGGACAATCTGTAAGCGCATTCACTCATCAACACATATGTGTGGAGTGTCATCTTTTAAGGCACCACATGACTTTGTTAATGGACCTGTTTATTCATTGGCTTGTACAGCCTCATTTGTTTCTGGAGGGAGGGAATGTTGAATGGAACTGACACCGGACAGCATTTTTCTGTCTACAGATAAGAATGTTTTTGCTTTACTCTCTGTTATCTTCAATTCACAGATCACAAGGATGATGAAACATAGGAATCAAACAACCCAGAAGGGTCTAAGCTCAATAACTCATGGTTTAGTTTTCCATTGAAATCCAGTTTTTCTCTACTTTGGCTTTATAGCTTGTGTTTGACAGTAACTGTGCAGGAAGGTATCATCATGAGGGGATGCTCTGAGAGCTTTCCTGGGCCCTTGTGTGATTACGGAGCATCCTGTGGTGAAGACCACCTTCTGGGAGGGAACTGGAGTAAAGGGGAAGAAGGATGTTACAGAGTCACCTGTAGTGCCCTGATGTGTGTGTGTGTGTGTGTGTGTGTGTGTGTGTGTGTGCTGAAAAAGCTTTTCTCCTGCTTGCTGAGAAACATGGCTACTCCAAAGCTTTAGGTTTTCACTGTCATCAGCCATGCAGCAGCTCTGGTTACATGGTAACTCACTTTTAGTCTTGGCCAGTGATATTTACCCTGCAGGGTTCCAGTCAGATTGTGAACTCTAGCTCCTTTGTCTAAAACATGGAGAAACACAGAGGGACCTGTGGTATGGGTAGAAAAGATTTCTTTTCCTCACCTGTTATTAGAGTCATGGCTGAGGATCCTAGAACAATAGACTAATAAGAGAAAAGCATGAAAATTTATCTAATACAAGTTTCATATGACTTGGGAGCTCTCAGAAATAGAGACTAAAAGATACAGTGAACCTATGTGACTTTTGTGTTAGATGTGATGAAAAAGTGGGAAGTCGTAAAGAAGTGTGACTAGATAGAGGAGGACGAGCTCATCATAGTAAGCCTGGGGCAGTTCTCAAGACCTATCTGTTCTTCTTCTCATCCTGCTGTCTTTTTCCTGAGAATAGGGAGAGTGTTTCTCACATGAGGTTCTTCCTACTTTAGAGGAGACCACTCTTCCAATTAGAGGAGAAAGTCAGAAGTGGGAGTGACTTTTCTCCTGTTGTTTTCTCAAAGGCTAAGGTGCCATAGTTTGAAGTATTAGGTTCTGAACCCCATCCTTATCTTATGACATCTGAGGGTATCTATTCATATAATGCATGGTAAAACATTTTGTATATAAATATGCAGTTCTTATCTTCATTATCTTTTGAGATAATAAGTTTCAACTTGATTTCCTTTGCTTTGACTTTTTCTTTTTCATTGTTTTTTTTTTTTTTTTTTTTTTTTGTCCCTTCACACTACAAGCCAGTGGAAGGGGCGAGGATCTAGAATCATACATCAATATACTTCAAAGCTTCCTTTCTACAAACTCTGTGAGCCTGGCCAGGTCACTGAACGTCCAGCAGAGATATCAGTATTCTCCTCCAAAGACCTTGTACAGTTTAAATAATATGACAGGTAAATAGATCTGCAACAAAGATTATTTTGCTTCCATTCTACTGCCTATTCCCCCGTCCACCCCAGTCACCCTGTTTATGTTCATCTGTCACAGAATGGGAGGTTGGTGGAGAGCATATGCCCTCAAAACATCCAAATCACAGTCTACTGAAGAGTCAAACCAATGTCCAGCTTTTCCCTTGGCATTCTAAATTTTATGTCATAGAAGTAATGCTGCAATTCACACAAGAAACTGCTACTGAAAACCAGCAATAAGGTCTTTGTTTTTACCCATCACTTATAATATATCCAGCCCAAGCATCAAACCTGTGAAGAGCTCTAAAAGAATTATAATATATAATCCCTCACCTTAGGACACATATTTAATTGGAAATGTAGGTTTAATGGGTAGGAAACAGTAAGAGGAAGGATGGAATATAATCCAGTGCTATAAAGAGGTGTGATGCGGATAAATGACGAATGCAGTCTACAGAGAAGAGGAGGCTATAAAGAGCCCTGGTCCTCTACTTGCGATTGCTGACAATCAAATAAAGACATGACCAGGATGCTGCAAACTATTGAAAAGAACTGAAATGAGTGTGTGGCTAGCCTAGAAAGAGTATGCTCTATAGCTCAGGGGTAAGTGCGTGCACTGGTTGTGAAGAAATGACTTTCGAAGCCCCCTGGGCTTTCATCTTGAAAACTGGTCATGGAGACAGCTTCAAGCTGCGCATGGCAGCATCTCAGAATCCAACGTCTGACTAAGGAATGTTCATCTTAAAACCACTGACTTGTTTTTAACACTTGTATGAATACGCAGGTGACATTTTTATTAGTAGCCTAATTAGTAAGAGAAAGCAGTTCTGCTTAAGAGGTTTTTAGAAAGTGCCATTATATCATTAAAGTTGTAGACCTCACTCAATATATTTTTGTCTTTCCTCTTTGTGGTTGGCATATTTGTATAATTACCAAAAGATATTTGAATGTTTGTCATAAGAAAATTCCATTAAAGCACAAAGATAATGTACAGTCCTGCTGTAATTTTAAGTGGTATGATATATTCCTTAAAATATATAAATAAAACTTAATGAAAAGGAAATGCTCCCCCCATTGATAAACTTTTAAGATGTATAGTTTTCCACAAAGCTTGCTGAGTGGATTTTAGACATAGATCTTTTGTGTATATTTTTAAATATTTTTGTATTGTAGAACTGAGGGTGGAATTGAGTGCTGGGAATTTTTTTTTTTTTTGTAAACTTCTGCATTATTTTTTCTAAAAGCCACATCAGTCTGTATTTCTTTCTTTTTTATTTAATGAGTAGAACATATTTATTGAGGTAAAGAAAGCTCCTGTCTAAGAGGGAGACAAGAGAGAGGTCCCGAGTGGGTGTCCCCCACATCAGTCTGTATTTCTATGGCAACCTATGAGGGTATCATTTCCACTTAGCCATTACAAAACTGAATATCATCTGTGTTAGAATTTTTCAATCTGAAGGCTGTCGTACATATTCTTATAGTTTATGTATTACTGGTTGCTATCTTTTTTTCTTTTCTTTTGTGGTGCTTGGGATTGAACTTAGGACCTTTGTGCTTGCCAAGGAGGGGATAATGCCGCTAAGCTATCTCCCCAGCCCTCTGGCTATTATTAAGTAGAGAATTTTTTTATACATTCATGGATTGGCTATACTAGTGGAAGATTAGTTGTTTGGCATAGATTCTTCTTTATGATAATTTATTGCAGCATTATTATTACAAAATAATATCTTATTACAATAAGAAAATTTATTGCTAGTAGAATACTTATAAATTGATTTTCCTACCCCAGGGTCCTTCCAAAGCTGTCATTTGACTCTGGTCCAACCGGGACGGGAAGAAGAGAGGAAAGAGGGGAGGTAGAGTTGGTGACCTCATCCCAACTGGATCTAATCACTTCTGTTCATGTTACCCTAGCAATAAACTTTTGTCACATGACCCACCAGCAGTGTTGGGACCTATCGTCAGCTAGGCAGTAGGTGATGACCCCAGGTTGTGGAGTAGAAAGTATAAAGCTTGGATAGGTAATAATCCTTCCATGCCATACAAGGAAAAGCAGAGAGTTTCAGTCTAAATATATTTAGTATGTTCTTCTTTGGGAGGAGTCCTCCAACTCTGAGCAAACCTGCCCCAAGAAGGGAAGTGGAGAGGCTGGATGTGTGGTGAAGGGAGACTTATTTTTATGCTGCAGCCGTTTGTGCTCCTTGCATGTTCCATTTTCTTTCTTTTTTTTTGTTTTTGTTTTAAATCTGATCCAGCATTACTGTCCTCAGGCAGGGTGCTTTTTGTTGTTGTTTACTTTTTATTCATTTTAATGAGAAACAAAGATAAAATAGCAATGAAACAGTTTCAAAACAAGTTAGTAGGATGGTTACAATAATTAATACCATGCATATTGTTGACTTCATAATAGTTATTCAGAGGACAAAGTGCAGACCTGGTATCTTGTCTAAACAATATTAGTACAAAGTTTTCTTCTCAATGAACTAAGACAAAGTAGCTGTATATCTATCTTAACTCTCTTGGTAGGAGAAAATATACTATGTCTTATAAGTAGATTGCAAGCCAGAGACATAGTATGAGTCATAAAACCAAAAGTATAATTAAACAATATTCAGACAATTAAATATTACTTAAAATAAATTAAATATTTTAAAATAATATTCCAAAATTCAA
>PVKN010001375.1:0-10187 GCA_004027915.1 Capromys pilorides
AATTAAGAATAGTAAAAAAACATTAGCACTGATACAGAATTTCACTAAAAGTGATAGGAATTCAATAATAGTTACATTGCATATTGTCATCTTCAAATTAGTTGTTCAGAGGACCAGATATAAGTATACAAAACTGGTCAAAAAATTAAAGGAAGAAAAGGTTTAAGCATTAACTGTTCCTTGCAATAGACCAGTAGAAGTTGGCAGTACAATTATCCACATTATCCTGTGTATACACATACACTTTCCCTCCCCTCTTTCTGTGTTTTCTCCTTTCCCTTGTCTCAGTTGTTCAGTCCCTTTGAATGGTTTCTTTCTCTTTCACAGTATGTATGGTGCCATTCATATTTTATTTACTCTTTTGAGTTCTTATACTAGGGAGGCAATACAATGTTTACACCTACAGGTCTGATTTGTTTTACTTATGCGTATGCTCTCTAGTTACATCCACTTAGCTATAAAAGTCTCAAGTTTATCTTTATTTATAGCTGAGTAATATTCCATTGTATAAAAACACCACATCATTTTTATCCATTTCTCAGTTGATGGGCGCTTGGCTTGTTTCTAAGATTTATCTATCACAAATTAAGCTGCTATAAACATGGGTGCACATAGATCACCAGTACAATTCAGTTGCGTTGCATTTAGCATGTTTTATATCCATAACTTCCCTTTCCAAAACTTTTAGGAGTATCTCAAGTAAAAAAAAAAAAAAGACGTTTGAAAAGTAACTCTCCACGTTTCCTTTCCACAGCACCTGGTAATCTCAAATCCACATTCTGCCTCTATGAATTTGCCTTTTTGTTTCTTTCCTTCTTTCCTTCTTTCCTTCTTTCCTTCTTTCCTTCCTTCCTTCCTTCTTTCCTTCTTTCCTTCCTTCCTTCCTTCCTTCCTTCCTTCCTTCTTTCCTTTCTTTTCTTTCTTTCCTCCCTCCCTCCATTCCTTCCTCCCTCCCTCTCTCTCTTTCTTTCTCTTATGTACTTAGTGCACAGTCTACACGGTCTCACTGCTCAGCTCAGACTTGTACTGATGCTTTCTGTTTTTCAGTTTCCCAAGCGCTAGGATCACAGGCACGTGCCACCATGCCCAGTCTCATTCTCTGTCTCAGTGTGCTCTGGGGCCGGGGCTGGGGATCAAACTCCAGTCCCTGCGTGTGCCTAAGCAGGTGCTTTAATCTGCTGAGCTATCTCTCTGGCTCACATTTGCCCTTTCTAAATGCAATGCTTAATAGGAATCACATATTTTTGCTTTTATGTCTGGCTTATCTTACCTCATATGTGTTTTTATAGCGTGTGTCAGAATCTGGTGATGGATCCTTGGAATGTAAAGAATGCTGCAGCAAATGTGCATATGATGTCCAGACTTCAATTTCTTTGTTCACCCCTATTTTTGAATTTTTTTGACATTTATTTGTTTATTTTTGATACACGGTGTCCCTATGCAGTTCAGACTCATAATGATTCTCCTGTCTCAGCCTCCCCAGCACTGTGATTACAGACATGTGCCACCACACCCGGTTTAGGGGATGGCACAGTGCCCCCAGGGTTCCGGGGCTGGCACAATGTGCAGTGCCAGGGATCCAACTCAGGACGCTGCACTTGCCAGGCAGGTGCTCATGCCGCAGAGCTATCACCCCAGCCCTTTCACCCCTGTTTTTGAAAGGGATAGAATTCTAAGTGGACAGTTTAGTGCTCTAAATATCATATTCTATATTTCTTTCTAAGATTGTGTTCTATTTTTCCCCATTTTTGGATAATGAATCAGTCTTTGCTTCTGTTTTTTTCCCTGTACATAATGTGTCATTTTTGCCTAGCTATTTTTAAAAATTTTGTCTTTGCCTTGAGCTCTGACTTTGTTGTTTCTAGGTAGGGCTTTCTAGAGTTTGATGAACTTCTTAGATTATTGCTGACATTTTTTTTCAATTTGGGAATATTTAGACACTGTTTCTTCAAATATTTTTCTTCCCTATTTCTTTTCCCTGTTCCTTCAGAGAGTCTAAGTATAGGTATTATGCTTTGGATGCATACACCCAAATTCACGTTATGGTTCGAATGTAATCCTCAGAGCACTAATGTGGAGGGGAGGGGCCTTAAAGAGCTTGTGGCTCCACTGTGAACAGATTAACGTCATTGTCACGAGTTTGGGTTATTATAAAAGTATACCAGTCTCCTCTTGTCTGTCGCCTATCCTCTCTCTCCTCCCTTCCACCAAGGGCTACAAGCACGCAGCAGAGCAGCCTTGATTCTAGACCAGTCCCTTAATCCTGGGCTTTCCAGTCTTTAGAACCATGAGAAATAAATCTGTGCTCATTATAAATCATCCAGTCTCAAATATTCTATTATACAGCACCAAGAGGCCCAGGAGAATAGGTTTATTTTACTGCTTGATATTGGCTTAAAGGTCAATGAGATACTGTTTTTATTCTTTGCTTCAATTCTTTTCTATTCAGCTGGAGAGATTTCTAAGGATCTATCTTCAAATGCACCAACTCTTCCATTCTATGGGCAACCATTCTAGGAGATTTTCATTTCATGTTTTCCTTTAAGTTTTTGAAACTATTGTGAGTAGCTTAACATTCTCATCTGTTAACCAAACATCTGGGTCATCTCTAGGCCTATTTTTGCTAATTTCCTCTTTAACTATGGGCTACACAGGAACTCAAATCCCAGGTCCTCTTCTAACTGTGTGACTTTAGGCAAATTAACATCTTTGGATCATTTCTTCTTTGACGTAACAGAGATAATAGCAGCTGTTTTCCAGAACTGTTACTGTGACGCAATAAGAACATACAGGAAGAGCCTGGCACATAGTAGGTGCCTGGTGTTGGCTCTTGAGGCTGGCCTCCTGGGCTGTGCCTTCCATAAGAACTGGCTGCCTTTTCTCCATGACCCCTGCCCTTTTCACTTCCTCTCCCCTCCACCCTCGTAGATGGAGTCCTCCAGAGCAGGAGCAGGTATGGTCCTTTCTGTCCCTGGCTCATGGTGGGTCCCTGATACACATTTATGAACAAAAAAGCAGTAAAGCTTTCTTGTTACTGACCAGTGACACAGGCAGATGACTGATTTCACCTGGCTGCAAGGTAGAAGGTTGGAATAGTTCATGAATTCCCCACAGGCCAGCAAACTCAGGGCCCCTTGTGCCTCTAGCCCTGTAAAACTGTAACTGAAGCTCATGCTGCATGGAGCCCTGCTTACACTCCATCCAGTGGAAACACACGCTGCTTTGTGGCTAATGAGTGACTGGTATTCACATCCATAGCAGTAGTGCGCTGTTATCACTCACGGCTCTGGCCACAGGGCCACAGGCACCAGGTGTGTGCTGAGGCTTCCTTCACTCCGTATCTGGTGTTCTCACACCGGAAATGGTTCTCAGTCTTTGCCCTCTAGCCAGGGCCCTGAGTCCTGGTCCAGTGCTCATTCCAGTGGATGTGTAAAGCAGATTGGCTGATGGCAAGATGGTAAGAAGCCGTGCTGATGAGGATAAACGGGGTCACTCCATCTCAGGCAGCGCAATGCTCCCCTCTCATTTATTCCTGCGCAGCCTGGAAAGCCAAACAAAGTGCCCATGGAAAGGAGGCTCCAGGCCTGTCCTCTTCATGGCTAAGGAAAGGGGAAGGAACCCTCAGAATTTTTTCTTAAAATTCTCCAACTTGGAATTCTAACTATCTTCTGAAAAGAACTGGAATCTAAGACCAAAGCTATTCGTTACCCATCACTAATCATGTAAGATCTTTTTCCTCTTGCTCTTCTCTCAGGGGCATCTTCGTTCCCACCCAGGCCTTCTTCTCTAACCCACCTCCTCTTTCTCACCCTCTTTCATTCCCATGCAGCCTATCCTGGGAGCAAACTTTGACTTCTTTATTCTTTTGCTGCACATTCTCATGTTCTGCTTTGCGGAAATGCAGCCCGAGGAAGCCCCAGTTCCCAAGTCCACTGTCCAAATGCTCAGCTTTCAGAGCAGCCGGCCACACCTGCAGATCCCAGCCAGTCCTGGCCAAGGCAGACTCCCCAGCAGGTGGGAGCTTGGACTACTCCTGTTGCCCAAGCTGGAAATCGTGTGTCTGGAATGTGCCCTGCTGCCTGGGGTCCCTTGGGCTTTCTTTTGCCTCCAGTTTTCCTCTTCTTCCTCTTGTTCTTGTTCCTCTTTCTCCTCCTTGTCACCATCATCACCCACCTTTTTAAGGACCAACAGTGTGATGGGCTCTGGCGTCATCATTTCAACTTAGGATCTGGCCCCAGGAAACTACCCACCACCGGTCCCCCCTCAGATGATGAGACACTATGTGTCTGCAGAGTCTAGGAGTATATCCAACCTGTCTTCCAGAGCCAAGGCTGCAATTGCCAGGCCTGGACACTGATCCACACTCTCTGGGGCACTGACATCTAACTGCACCCTCACCAGAGACTCTAAGCAAGAACCTCCAAGCTACATCTTCCCAAGTCCAACTAGTCCCAAGTTCATTCCAAGGTCTGGACACTGGGTGTGGAGTGTGAGCTTTTCCCCAGGACAAGCCAGTGGGCCACTAGTCCTTTGTTGTCTTCTCCTTCCCCAAGCCTGTGCCTGATTGTCAGCCTGCTACACGGCGAGGTCCATGCAGGTCTGGACATGAGCTTTCCATTTGACCCCTCACAGTGATCAACTCCACCAGTAACTGGTTAATGATAAACTTTAAGCTGCTCGGAGACTTCTCCCACCCCGGGCTGCCTTCACGGTTCCCTTTGTCACGTGGGCCTCTGAGCCTTTGTAAAAGATGTGATTGAGTGAAATGTCCTGTCCGTGTCTTGGCTGATGTTGGAAAAGCCCATGATGAGATATGGTTATGTTGCAAAAGCCACACAAAGAAAATCATGTTCCTTTAGGCATAAATGAATAGTGGTTCTCCATGGCAGTTCTGATGTTCCATTGACTGTAGTACAAGTTAAAACACAGTGGCATAAAATGGGCATTTGGCAGGCCTATAGAGTCTATTGGCAGGAACTTGGGAAGGTGTAGCTTGGTGGTTCTTGCTTGGAGTCTCTGGTGAGGGTGCAGTTAGATGTCAGCTGGGGCCATCATCTACACAGACCTCTCACGGAGTTGGCAAGCTGGCACTGATCGTCAGATGGGGACTTTGTTGTCCCTCCATGTGGGCTTCTCCACGAGACTGGTGGGAAGATCACACAGCATAGCCTCTGGCTTCTACCAGGCTGAGACACCCAAGAGGCCAGGATGGAAGCAATGGTATCTTCCATGACCTTGCTGGGAGGCACCTACCCTCACTTCCACTCATTCCAGTGGTGACACAGGCCAGCCTCGAATCAGAATCAGGGTAAGAGGAGACTACACAAGGACGTGAGAACCAGGAAGCAAAAGTCTCTGAGGCCATCTTGGACCAGCTTCCAGAAACAAAATCCCCAGGCAGAAAGCAGGTCCCCAAAGGGAAATGGAATAGGGGTCCAAAGAGAAGAAGCCATGTCCGTCTTTAGAGGCATCAAGATGTCCAGCCATGCTGTGCTACACCAAAGGTGCCAAAGGTGTGCCCGCCACATGAAGCGAAGAGACCAAGGGTGAGACACAAGGACACCTGGAAATGGGTAAATGTCACATCACTTTTAATGCCTGCCCCACACCCTTCGGCCACCTTTGAGATTGACTGAAACTGTGGGAGAAATACCTGGACATTACATGGTTGCATTCCTGTGTGCTGCTGGCTCAGCCCTCACTCAGGGTGGCCCAGAAGTGCATAGGTTGCGCCCTCCCCACAGGGTGTGGGTATGGGTAGACACCACTGAGCTTCCCTTCTCAGTGAGGACCTTGCAGACTCACTCTACACAGTTCCTTGGGAGTCCCCACAGGAAGGGAACCTCATTGGCCAAAGGCAGAAACCAGCTCTGTAAAGCTCTCACAATGGTCTTTCTGCTTCTTGACTCTCTCTGTTACCTTCTCTGTTACCTCCTGTGTCTTGGGCTCTGCTTCCAAGGAGACCCAAGCTAGGCTAGCCAGCTTCCCCTCATAGCCCAAGTGTGCCCTCATGTTCTCAGCTATTTCTCTTATTCAACAGATACTTTTAGAGCACTTGCTGTGCAGCAGACACCAGGGAGCAAAGGTGACCAGACGTGATCTCAGGCCTTGCGTGTGCCCATTCCAGTCAGTCAAGGACAGTGGACACTCGGGTGCACCGAAGAGAGCAAGGACATGCAGTCCCAGCATGTGACATACACAGCGCTCTGGAGAAGGTTCTGGAAGCCAGGCAGGTGTGTAGGACAGCTTCTCAGCTGAGATGTATGGAGGAAAGTTACCCCAGAAGCAAGGCAGGAGTGGGGCTCATTTGGGCCAAAGAAAGAGTTTGAGAGGAGTAAAATTAGGATGATAGTGTCAAGGAGCATGACACCAGGGTTTGTGTTATGTTCTCGTCTGGAAACTTCCATGATACTCATGTACTGAGAAATGGGGCTTGTGGAAGGTGATCGGATTCTTATAGCTGACATGGTCTTAAGAAATGGAGCATGGCTAGAGGAGAGAGGACTCTGAAGGTGAGGATTAGAAGGACATAGCTTCCTCTTCCAGCTCCCCCACCTTCTTAACCACCAAGGTGTGAACAGCTGTCCTGTGCCAGGCCCCTCTGCCATGACGTCCTACCTTGGAGCCAGTGGATCAGGGACTAAAAACATGAGCCCAAATAAATCCTCCTTTAAGTTTGTGGATGCCGGGTTTTATGTCTCAAAATTTTCCTTCTTTATTGCCAAGTAGTTTTCCATTATATATGGATACATGGATACCACATTTCCTTTATCCAATTGTCTGCTGATGAGTACACTGGCTATTTCCGGGATTTTGTTATTATGAACTGTGTTGGTATAAACATTGGTATGCATGTGTTGCTAGAGTGTGATGTCTTAAACTCTTTGGAAAAAATACCGAAAAGGGAGGATAGCTGGGTCACATGCAACTACTAACTTTAGGTTTTGAGGAATTGCCACTGGTTTCCATAATGGTTACACTAGTTTACATTCCCACCAGTATGTAGGAGGGTTCCTTTCTCACCACTGCCATGCCTGAGCAATTGTCATTTTCTGGTATCTTTTTTTTAAACCTGGCTTTTCCTTTAAAAAATTTTTTTTTCAAAAACATGATAGTAGTGCATTCCCAATAATTGATATACAATGCATATTGTTGTCCTTGTAGTAGTTATATGGAGCACAGGGTGCAGACATGATAATTTTTCTAAGTAATGTTGGTATAAAAATTTCTTCTCATTGAACTAAGAGAAAGTAGTTGTATACATAGTCCGGTATTCCATAATCGCAATAGATTACTGGCAGAGCTGGCAATGTCGCAAGCTGTTGATTTAAGCCTTTTACGGCTCAGCATACTTACCTAGCTTTACATTTTATGCCTTGTGGTTAAAATTTTCTGCTGGGTGATTAAAGCAAGACCTGCGTAACAAAACACGTAACTTTTGTATCCCCCAAGTTCACTCAAATCCCTTCGTTTTCTGATTTCTTGATGACAGCCGTCCTCTCTCCCACCCAGATTCGGCAGCTCTCTCTGCTAAGTGATTGCCTTCCAATTCAAACCTTTCAAGGTTTGAAATTTTATTAAAGAAATGTCATTTTCTTTCAAGTTTATCCCCCTTGGAAAGCCTAATAAACATTATCTAATGAGCAAGGAGAGCCTCCAGGGTGCAGCGATACACACTGTGACTATTTTTGACTCACCCTACTCCTTTCCAGAACAATCTTAATTAAGTGCAAGGTTCCAGTAGTTCTATAAGACTGTACCAACTGCCTCTCAAAGTAACTCTGATTAATAGCAGAGGCACAAAAGTGTCTCCATAACCAGGCCACGTGACGTAACACAAATGAATGTTGCTATTTTTAAGTAATATTTATTAGAATTCCTTGGTGCGTAATAAATTTAATTTACAGCTGCTTGTAGCTAGACTTACACATGGCCTCCTGTGGCTCAGCGCATTCACACACTTGGAGAAGAAATGAGTTTTCTCTTGAATTTTCTCATTCCAGTTCTCCTTGCTAATGAGGCCAGACTGTGAAAGTCTTCAGAAGAGAATGTCTCCACCATCCCTGGTACAAATCATTTTAAATGCTCAAATTTTTAATTATCATAGAGATGTACAACATTCATGTTAGATAGCTTGGGGCAGAGCTGCAGAAAGACAGTGAATTGTCCATGCTCCTGTGAGCAGGCAGTCTCCGAAGAAGGGACAAGAGGAGGAGCCTGAACAGAACTTGGGTTACCCAGAACTTTCTAGGCAGAGATCTGGCGGCCTTTGGACAAATCCAATTACTATGAAAATCCTGAAGAGCCATCCAGAACTCTAGGCTAGAAGCTCAGAGGCCTGGAATCTTATTCTGCTTCTAGTTTAACTACGAAGACCTCCGTGATAATCTGATATCTTCCATTTCTTAGCCTGAGGACCAAATTCAAAGACCCAGTTCAGTCAGCAGGCAACAGACCTACAGGTCTTCTGAACTTTGTAGGGCAAAATCACAGATCAAAGATACTATGTAGAGATTTAAATCCCAAGAAAGAACAAATTTGCAATCATTATTATTGATGAAATTCAGAAGAAACTATAATAACTAAGTGCAGTGTTCTGTAATACAGGTATGCTAACAAAAGGAATGTAATACATCGTAGAGTAATATTTTGCTTACTTTGGGTTCAAAGACAACATTGTCTATCATCAAACTGATGAAAAATGCTTACCTATCCTAACCACTCTCAGCTCATGCGCTATGCTAGGCAAGCTGCAGGCTGGCTGCGCTTGCTCACAAGCTGAGGTTTAGCTGCCAGGCAGCCTTGAGCTAAGGCAGCCTTGGCTGGGATGAGAGGGACGACTGAAATCCATCCCATGTATCTTTTACCTTCTGGCATGGTAGTTGGCTGAGTTCTTCCCTATCCATGTGTAGAGAAGCAAAAACCAGCAAACAGCTATATAGTGCCTTGTAAACTTATGCTTTCCTGCACACCTACTAGCGTTCCATTGGTCCAAGCCAGGCAGAGGGCACAGAGTCAGAGTGCAGAGATGTGTGAGTCACATGTTACATGGAGCATGTAACATGTGCTATAGTCAGGGTTTTCAAGGGAATAGATTTAATTCAGGACATAGAATTTATAGGATTATGTTATAATATGCACTCAAAAAGTCAAATATAAAGGAGTGCAGGAGGATCTCCCTACCTGTGCACTAGAGCTAAGGGCCTGGCACCCATAGCAGCGGTTTGTTCCTGCAGGCAGAGAGAGCTGCACTGGAGCCAGGAAGTGAGACTCCAGGTGAAGACCAGAGCTTCACCAAGGAGAACTGCAGCCATCCTCAGCAACAGCAAGGTCCCAAGCTCCTGCGACAATGAGAACAGCCAAGATCATAGCAGGAAAGCCAGTGCAATGTGCTTCTCCAGGAGAATCAACAGTGTGCCATGCTTCCCTCCAGTTCTCCTTTTGTGTCGTTGGCAACGATTCTCAGGTGGGCACTCCACACCCAGAACCAGGCTGACTCAGATCAGCTGGGTGTTCCATGGTGACCAGTAGCTAATCTGCCACACAAGAGGATGATCTTAGCCCATTTTTCATGGCTCTCATAAAACACCTGGTGCTGGGTAAGATATAAAAAACGTTTATTTGACACACAATTCTGGTGACTGCAAAATCCAAGCAGCGTAGTGTCAGCATTTGGCAAGGGTCCCTTGGCTCAGTCACAACATGGCAGAGAAACAGGAAGGGAAACAGCTACATATAAACGAAAGAAGCCAAAAACATGCGATGGCTTCACTACATAATGGCCTGCTCTGGTGAGAACGAATTCACTCCCACAAGACCCAGCTCTCCTTGTGAGATAAACATTAACCCGCTCCCAAGTCTCTGGGACCCAGTCACCTCCTAGTTGGCCCACTTCTCAAAGTCACTACCATCTTGACACTACCATGTGAAGATTTGGGGGACAGACAACATGCAAAGCACAGTAGGGGCAAACACCAGCCCACTGATACAGCTTCACCTCTGCCTGATTCGTATAAAACAGTAATGGTAACAGTAATGGTACCTTCATGATTGCCAAGCCTCGAACTTCATGAGCAGCCAGGAAATGCTGGTCCCTACTACCTGCTTTGCTTACTCTGAGTAAACAAGCATGACAAGTGTAACTGTCTTTCAAGGCCTATGCATTCAAAGGATCTAGAAATAAAAGT
>PVKN010001375.1:10287-53096 GCA_004027915.1 Capromys pilorides
AGACTTTCTCTGTCCTTCCTTAGCAAGACTGTCATCATGAAGAGGTTTTTTGTGCCTCCCCTAGAGGAAAGTGTCTCTTTCTGTTTAGAGCAGAGATCACTTTGAGCTTCTCATGGAGCATAATGAAGCATCCTTCCTACAATAATGCCTCTGGGGGTTGCTGTTCCTCGTCCAATATCTATGTCAGTCATCTGTCTCATACTGTAACAACCACCTGAGGCAAACAACTTAAAAAGTGGAAAGGTTTGTTTTGACTCCCAGTTTTAGAGAGGTCAGTCTGTGGTTGGTTTGCCCTGCTGCTTTGGGGCCTGTGGCAAGTCAGGACATCATGGCAGCCATTTGTGTTAAAGTCATTGGCCTCCTGGCTGGGAAACAAAAGAGGAAGAGGAAGGGGCTGGCTCCTAGCCCAACCTTCAGGATCACGTCTCCCATGACCAGAAGACTTCCTCCTAGGCCCCATTTCTTTCAAGTTCCACAACCTCTCAGGAGCACCCTGAGCTGGGGACCAACCAAGCCTTCATCACAGAGAACTTGGGAGCCGTTTATGCAAACTGTAACAATGTCTAAGACAGCAATGCACTGCTTTTAAGAAATTTAACGCATGAAACTCCACAATGCAAAACATTAGAAGGCATGACCAGAATTGCATGTGGTTATTCCTCAGTATCCATCTCTTGTTCAGTAGCAATGAACTCCCTGACTTTAGGCTAGACTCATGGCTACTGTGACTAAGAAACGTGTTCTTGAGTGCCCCCAAGACATTCAGAAAGTGCTTTTTAAATACACCTATCATTCTCTCCCTTTTTCTTGCTGGTTGGAATGTGGATATGATGGCTGAAGTCTGAGTAGCCATCATGAACCATGAGGTGAAAAGATCCTGTATGCTGTGGATGCAGACCTTCAAGCTAGGAAAAGCATGAGCCCTGCTCTGCAGAGCACTGTACTAGCACAAAGTCTTTTTACCAAAGAGAAATAAAGTGCTACTTTATTAAGCAAAGTGGACTATGCTTAAGGCCCCTTTCTAGACATTGCTGGTACTCATATAGTATTTTAAAATTTGCAAATCCATTACTATTTATATTTTCTTGTGATCTCCCAAGCAAAGCAAGCAATATTATAGATTAACCCTTAGAGATAAGCTGAGGCCAGGTAGAAGCTCTTATTCAGACCAGGGCAGCATTCCCATGGGTCCAGACTCTCCACTAGCACTCAGCTCCCCAGCTGTCCCTGGGCCACCCTCCTCCCTGCCCCTGGAAGCTGCTGCAGTGGTCTGTGTATCACAAGTGTTTAATGCTGCTGAGCTTGAAGCCACTCAGCACTTCTCCATTTACCCCAGAAGCCTCGGCGTGGCTGACAAGGCCCCGCGGGGTGCAGTCGCTCCCTCTAGCCATCTAAGCTCTTACTTTGCTGCACGCATGGCCAAGGACACAGAGTCAGGGGACAGTGGCACTGGTACTGGCCCCCAGTCCTGCCAGATCCAGGGTCATGCAGAGGGCACTTTTCTCCTTTCTCTGTGGCCTCCGGACTGCACGCTTTCATACCCAGTGGGAGGAAGATGAGGAAAATGCGTGAGTATCCAGGCATAGACTCCAAACAGCACCGTGCAAATCAAGTTTGTGATCTGCCGAGCAGAGTTGAGCTGGGGGAGGGAAAGCCACCTGGACCAAGTGCTGAGAGCAAGGCTTGCGGGGAGCCACAAGAACTCTGCCAAGCAGGAAGAAGGTAAAGCCTTTCACGTAGAGGAAGCGCGGGTGTGGGCAAGGCAGAGGGTGTGCAGGGAGTCAATTTGGTCCACAAGGCACAAAGTGTCACGAAGCCCAGGTGCAGGCACTGCAGGCGCTTCCTGGGCTTGGCAGGCTGAGCGTATATCCTTCTCTGTCTTCTCCGTGGATCTGAGGCCCTGAACAGAGGGAAGGTCCCTGTATCAGGCGATTCTACTCCCCAGTACCCAGAGCCTGGCACTGAGCCTGAATTCTGTACACATCTGTGGAGACCACAAACAAGCAAGTGATTTCAGCTGCACTTCGGGGCAGGCCATCACATGGGTTCCTTGTCATCAAGGTCTGAGAAAAGAGAGCCATGAAGAACAGCTGTACGCAGAGCCAATCAGCACGCATGTGAGTAAGCAGCGGATCTCCGGGCTCCTTAATGCTTCTGACATTTCTGCTAAAGTAAATGGCAAAACTCTCTTTCCCTGAAAAATCTACAAAGCTCAGAGCCAGACAGGTTTCCAGGCAGAAGCCATTCTGTGGAAATCCCATTTTAAACAAGAAGATACACAATTCAACAAGTTCTCCCTTGAATAAAAAGCTACCCAAACATTTAATCATAAGGCAAGATGCAAAATGCAGAACTTTGCAAATTGTCTCGTTTCCATTCATTCACTCAACAAATATGGATGGGGCCACTGCAGGGGAGTCGTTGCTCTAGGTTCCTGGAATAAGGCACTTGGTTTCTTAGTCTGTCCCCAAAGCAGAGCATGTGACAAGGACTTGGAGGAGGTGACTCATGTGCAAAGTGAGCCTGAAAGCAGTAGGAAAGAAGTGCAGATAATGGGGCAAGAGTGGGAGGAGAGGCCGGGTAAGCCGCAGCGAAGGGGCCAGTTGCTACTGTGTGTGGTGGGCCCCTCTCCCAGGTCCCGAAGGAATGGCAGAGAGTGGGTCAGAACCATCACTGCACAGGAGACTGGGACTGGTGCTCACGGTTCAGTCCACCCTGGCTCGCTCTGTTTTTCTCTGTGAAGTGAGCTTCTTGGATTCTCAGGCAGAAAAGCATAGAGCTGCTGCAGCAGGTACTTGGTAGTGGGGGACCCTAGCACTGAAAAGGACGTTGCAGCTGCTGCTAAAACCAGCCATAGGCTGGGGGATGAAGACAGGATCCCCAACCCTCCCTTCAGGGGAGCTCCCTCTCTATTGGAGGAGACAGACAGTAAACAAAGCACAGGAGTAAGACATGCATGTATCTAGAAGCCATAAGTCCCAGGGTGGAGAGAAATCAAGTGAGAATTGCAAGGGCCAGGGGGTGCAGACTGTGGTTTTAAATAGGGTGGCAAGGGTAGGTGCCTTGGCCTGTTTTGTGCTTGCTACGGAATGCCTAAGGCTGAGTAATCTATGGAGAATACAGGCTTATTTCTGACAGTTCTAGAAGCTGGAAAGCCTAAGACCAGGGAGCTGGCGGGTGTGAGGCCTGGGGAGGGGTCCTATCTCCTGTTCAAGATGGCACCTGGGTGGTTATTCTCCAGTGGGGAAGAACAAGTGTTCCTCACATGCCAGAAGAGGGAAGAGAGCAGAACCAGGTGGAAAGCCCATTTTGTTACAGTGTAAATTCACTCTGCAGGGCAGATATTCAAACCATAGCGCTGGGTCTTGTTAACAATATGGCACACGGGCAAAGACTTGAAGAGGCGAGGAACAGGGACCTGCTGGTGTTGGGGAGGGGATCTCTAGGCCAAGGGAGTGGGCCAGCTGATATCCTGATACAGACTCAGGCTGGATGGTTTGAGATTCACAGGGACGTACAGGAGACTCAGAGAAGGGAAGGGTGGGGAGCAGACCCTTGCCCGTAGGACCGCAGCTTTTGGCTGGCCCAGTAATAACACCTACTAACCCTCAAATATTTATGGAACTACATAGCAGGCACTGCCAAGAGCTTGAATCCAAAGAATAGGTGAATCTCTTCCCAAGGCTATCACAGTCTGGGGACAGTTCAACTTACAAGTAGAGAAGGTCGATGTGATCAGCTGGCCCATGCTGTGAAGGCCCTGAGCCAGAAGTTTAATAGGCATGATTCCTACCATTCCTCACTGCAGCCCACATGAAGACATTTGCATCCACAATTTATAGTCAGGGAAACTGAGGCTCAGAGAGATTAAGGGAACTTTCCAGGTTTGGCTCAGAATCAGGTAACAGAGTTACAGGGTAAAATCAGAGTTCTTTCTGCAAATGCTGTGGCTTGCCACCTCCCAGACCATACACACTCCATATTAATCCATTTTCTGTTACTATAACAAAATGCACAAAGTTGGGTACTTTATGAAGAAAAATGATTTATTTAGTTCACAGTTTGAGATGTCGAAAATAAAAGATCAGGTAATTCCCCTGGTTGGAGCCTAATGGCAGAAATCTCCTTGAGAATAGCAGCAAGCCAGAGAGCAAGAAGGGGGAAAAAAAAATCTTAGTTTTTTATTATGTAACTCCTAGTCATAAAAGTAACTCAAGCCCCTGAGAGCTACCTTAGTCCTTTCCAAGGGTAGGCCAGCCCCCAGTGACCTATGATGTCTCACTAGGCCCCATTTCTTATAGGCCCCACCACCTTTTAACCACACAGGGATCATGCTTGTAACACATGAATGCTTGGGAGATGAACCACACACATCACCCATGCAAGCTTACTAATTCAAGTCCATTAGGACTGGTGGGACTGGACTGTCCCACCTCCATATATAAATATATAGATGAAGAGACTTGGACCAACTCATTGTCATGGAGATAACTAACCCAGAGTGAGTCAGTGCAAATCTGTCCCTCGGGGGACAAGTCCTGCTCAGTGTAGATCACTGCAGGGCAACCTCAGGACAGTGATGTCCTAGAGAAACCCCAAAAGAGATTTGGCGTGTCTCCTCCCTCACATCTGGTCATTCAGGAAGATGTCCTCTCTGGACAGATTCACAGCTATCTAATAGATGACCAAGGGCAATTACATAGTTAATTCAAACTGAGGACATGAACAACTGGTAATGTCAATATCTTTTAGAATAGCCATATGTTTATTTGTAGCATTTCAAAACACAGTCCGCATAATTTCAACTTTTAATAACAAGTGCTCCTTTGGTGGTCACAAAGGAGCATCAGATCTCCGATGCTTGTTGGTCCTCTTCCAAGTTTAGCGTTTTTTGCATCTCTATCCTTCGAAATAGAGATAGATTTTTTGAACAATTACTGTGTGCTAGGTTATACGGATTATCTCAGTTAATCCTTCCAAAAATTCTGTGGTCTAATTATATATAAATACTATCATAATCCATTATAGGCAGGGGAAAGAAATCAGACTTTAAGGCTTAAGAAATTTTCCTAAAATTGTATATTTGGTGAGAATCAAGTACCCTAACTCCAGAGCCCAGGTTCTTGACCAGGGTGAGACTCTTGCTGCTGGAGTTTGCCCATCTTACGAGGCTGCTGGAGGCCAAAGGATGCTCCTTTGAGTGTGGGAGAAGCCACCTCTTCCAGTTCTCCACAAGTGTACAGGGACACAAGATAGCCTAGCTGCCATGATATTCTGCTTGGTTTCATGTCTGTGGCCACAACCTCTGCACCCATAAAACTTCTTAAAACTTGCCTAAGTTGGGATTCTCTGGACAAGGAAACCAGCAGCAAAGATTATGTGGTTATTCATTTTAGAGAGTACAATCCCAGGTTAGAAAGAGTGGGGAGATATAAGGGAGGGCAAGGAAGGAAGGAAGAAAGGAAGGAAGGAAAAAAGGAAAAAAAAATCTTTTACTTGTTTGGTGCAGGGTTTCACTACGTAGCTTGGACACATAGTGATCCTGCTGTCTCAGCCTCCCCAGTGCTGGGATTACAGGCATGCGCCACTATGTCTGGTTTTGGTGTCTAGCACAGCACAGCTGTGGGTTCCCAGGCCAGCAAGGCATGCAGTACCAGGGGTCGAACCTGGGTCCTTGCACCTGCCAGACAGGCGCTTAGACGGCCAAGCTATCTCCCCAGCTCAAATATTTCTATTTCAAATCGCAATGTTCAACAATTTCTCCATCAGAGCCTTGACTTAAGCACAAGATATCTATGTGGCTGTACATTTAGTCTCCTTTTCAGTTCTTCTATCCTTTAATCAGATCCTGAGTTAAAAAGATTCAATAAATCTGTCTTGTGGATTTCAAGAATATCCTTAAAGCTTTTGCAGAGCGTGGCTTAAGTTAGAAAATAGCTTCCCACGCCTATCATTTCATTTTTACAAATCCTCCAACATTGCCTGAAAAATCTACCTAACAAATCTCCCCAATTTTTATGATTACCGTTTCTCCCACACTGAGCAACGCAGTAGCCACTTGATCTCACAAAGCTTTCTTTTTACCTATACTTCATTCCAATTAGCTGCAGATAAATCTTCAGTTGTGTCGCTTACAGCCCTATTTATCATCAACTCTAGGGCCTTGATTACTTATAAATTGACAGGACATCCAACTCTAACGTTCCATCTTGAAGCTCTACTTTTTAGTGTCACTTCTGGTACCTTAAGAGACAGAGCATGAAGCAATATTTGTTTGCCATAACGGTTCATCTCAGTTGTCTACCTGACTAAATTAAGAGATATCTAGAAAATTAATTCAGCACACTGCTGCATATGTCTATGAGGGTGTGTGTGAAGGTCACTGGGGCTGTGGGTGCCTGAACTGAGTGGAGAAGACCCACCCTGAGTGTGGGAGGCCCTGTCCAACAGGCTTATTCCCAGATAGAAGAACACTCAGAAGAGGAGCTCACTGGAGTGTATACGCTCCACCCTTCCTGAGTGGCTAAATCTTTTGCTGTTGCCATTGCCAGTAGACAGCAGACTCAAGATTCTCAAATCTTTGAACACAAACTTGCACCAGCAGCTCTCTGTGGGGTTTGCAGGCCTTCAGCCTAGGACTGGAGCTGCATCGTCAGTCCTTCTGAATCTGAGGTTTTTAGCTACTCAGACTGAATAGCTGCTGGGTTTTCCTGACCCTCTAGCCTGAAGAAAGCCATTGTGCAACTACTCAGTCTCTGGTTTTATCAGGCAGCCTAATAAATGCCCTGTAGTAATTATATATACTTTGCAGTGGTTTTATTCTTCCTGAAAAACCTGGCTTACCCACTTGCTGAGACTTCATTGAGGGATAAAATCGTAGGGTAAAAACAAACAAACAACAACAACGAAACAAACAAACAAACAAAACAGGGGAAGGGGAAGTAGGGAGGGGAGCAAATACAAAGTTGTGAATTACTAAACTGGCCAGGTATCAGAAAGAACAATGTCACTTGTTCGGTCACTTACTGGACACTTCCTGACAGGTCAGCTGGCACTACTGGAATCTTTGTGCAGGGTTCCTTTTATCCCTTTCCTTTCATTGACCAAAGTTTTTCGCCTTGCATTTCAGAGTAGAGCTGCCAGGTAACCTCTCTGAGCAGATCCTATGTGACATGGTGTGGGTCCCCACCTAGACCCAGAAAGGGAGAAAAGAGAGACATGAGACTGAGCTTGACCTTCATTCCTTCTATTGTTGGACAGGTCAGGAAGATAGGAGGGCCAGGGACTCTGAAGAGGTGCCTAGGTACACAAAGTCCAGCAGAGGCGTGTGCAAGACCAGAATAGGTATTGCAGACTTTCCAACTTACAATACCTGCCTAAGCCTGCCAGTCTGGAACTTCTAATTGGGAGTCAGTGCTTCTAAATCCCAGCGGGGCTGCTTTGTGACTCTGGCTGTATCACGAACATCTATGAGCTTCCCAAATGGGGAAATTGCCTTTATCTCACTGAGTCATGAAACCTGAATTAAAATCTGATGCAAACAACATTTTCAAGTGGCAGGGCTCTAGGCAAACCCCAGGGATTTCCATCATATCTGAAGATTCAGGTCCTAGTCTGAGGAAAACACTGGCTTAAGCTGGGAAGGCTAATCAGTGGCGGCTCCGTGCTGTGTGTGTTTCATTCCCTTTCTCCAAACTGTAAATGAGTCCTTTAATCCCTCTCCCCTTCCTATCCCACTTCTCTGACAGTGAAGGAATCTGTAGGCTCCCTGATTTATACCCAACATCCAGTGCTCTGTCTGGCCTCTGATAGGCGCCCAAGAACACTGTTTATACAATGAATGAATGAGCGAATGAATGAATAAACATCTGGGTATATTTGCCCTAGGCATTAAATACTTTAAATGCTCCCCCAGCCTTTTCCTCTTGTCCTGGAAGCCTTCATTCGCTCTTCCTTTGATCTCCAACCTGCAGTCCTCTCCTTCCAGTGCAGGCCCCTTTCTCTCACCCATGGAAAGTCAGAGAACCTCACCACACCCACCGTCCCTCAGGAAATGGGAAGAAGGGACGATATCGCATTCACGTTGTTGCCTAGGAACTCCCTGGTGAGGTGTGGATCCTCAGAATACGGAAAAGAGCGCTGCGCTTGGGACTCTGACGTGAAGAAGATCGATAAGGCATTGGTCTGGAAGCTGGTTTACAGAGCAAACAGTTCGCAGAGTGTGGGTTTACAGGAGGTGGGGGGGACGAGTGCCCTAGAGGCTGAGAGAAGGCACTAAGTAAATGTCTCTTGGGTGAATGAGCTGAGTTCTGACTCTGATCTGCATCCTAAGCTTCTGGTACTCTCATCTAGCTACACACAGGATTGTTCAGGTCTTGAGTGGCCTCACTGGAAGCCCCTTCCCCCACTCACAGCCGCCCCATCAATAAAAGAGCTTGCAAAGTGCTTCTACCAGACCACAGCGCCCGCGCTGGCCTGCGAAGCTGCTTCAGAAGCAAGAAGCAGTTTGTCTGCAGGAGACGTGATCGGGCTCCTTCTGGAAAAACCGACTTGTTGATAATCTTGCCTCAAAGAGTTTGCAGATGTTGAGGAAAAGCCATGGTGGAAAGACCCCCCCTCCCCCCCAGGACCGTTGCAACTCCCTCCCGAGGCGGCGCAGAGTTGGAGGAGTGGCCCCAAAGCCCGCGCTGCAAAGGGGAGGGAGGATAAAGTACGTCGCATCGGAGCGGCGGCCTGTACCTTACAGCCCTGGGGCCCGTGGAGCTTGCGGGGAAATGGGGTTCCGCAGAGATGGAGCGCAAAAAGAGGTTTCTATAAGTCATACCCTGATACCTTCCCGCAGTCTCAGGATAAACTTGGGGAAAGGACAGGCAAGGCGCAAGATCCCCAGGAACTGGGAGTCCTCGGTCTCCAGGGTGAATAAATAAATTATGAAGCGCCCAATACACAATAGCTTCGCTAGATGGAGTCGAGGAATCACTGCAGCGGCGCTGGCGGCAGCGGCGGGGAGCGCAGGCGGGAGCGCAGCCCCGGGCGGGAGGCGGGCGAGGCTCTGGCTCCGCTCACGTCTGTTTTCCTTTTTCGCGTATTATTTATTTCGCCTCTGCCCGCGGCCCTGCTGCTCGAGCGGAAGCTGTGGAAAGACGCCTCTCGCAGCTGCCTCCCGCCGGCCGGCCTAAAGCGCACGTACGGCCCGGGCACCCTGCGCCCCGGGCAGCCGCGCGGCACCAACGCGAAGGGCGGCGACCTCGGCGGTTCTGGGAGCCGCAGTGGGCTCCTACAGGGATCGCGCCACCGACTCGGGGCGGCAGCAGGAGACTTTCTTAGCTTTCTCTGTCCGCCCGGGCAGCGGGCCCCGGCCCCGAGGGAAGGGGTGCTGCCTCTCCCGCCCTGCGCGCCAGTAGGCGCAGCCCGGAGGCGCCGCGCCCGGCGCCCGGTGTGAGCGCGGCGCGGCGCGCCGGGCCCGGCCTCAACAGCGCTGGAGGCCCAGGCGGAGCGCAAACTTTTGCTGGAGTGCCGGGCGCTTCTCCGCTACACGTGAAGCCCCCAAGCGACCGCGCAGTCGCCAGGGTGAGGACTGAGGCCCCGCCTAGGGGGCGGGGGACTTGGGAGGCGGCTGGCTTTAAATGGGGGCCGTCTGGGCGGCTGGGGAACAGAACTCCAGCCGGGGGATCGCTGATTTCTCTTCTCTGTGGTGAGGATCGGGTGCGACCGCCGCCAGGCAAGGTGGCCTGCGGCATAGGAGAGACACGGGCGGAGGTGGAGGCGTGTGGGGAGACCCACGCTCAGAAGTGGGCGGTTGGGGTCCCGGGGGGCAAACGCGGGAGCGCTTGGAGGTGCAGTAGTTGCAGTGTGCGCAGTGAGTGTGGGGGGAAGGAGGGCAGACAGGGTGCAACCGTGAGTCTTCATGGTGCTATGCATGCAGGATCAACAAATGTGAAGGCAGGAGTCGGTGAGTGTGAGTGAGGGTCAGTGGGTGTGTGCGCGGGGTGATGGTTCCCGCCAAGTTTGAGGTGTGCTCCTGGTGATGGTGGAGTTGTGCATGGTCATCTGTGCGGGACATAGGGTTCAGTAAGTGTGCTTGGCTGGTTTTCAAGGTGTGCCTGGGGCCAGGTGTGCACGCAGTACCCTGGGGTTTTGAATTAGGATAGGGTGTGAGTTCTGGGATGCAGGGAGAGTCGGTGAGCGTGCAAGCTGGAGTGTAGGCGCAGGCTGGGTTTAGGAAAGTTTCCTGGAGTGTGGGCGTGCCCTCCTGACCTGGACTGGTGTGTGCTGGTGCGTGGGGGCGGTGGTGCCCGCGCATGCCCCACTGACCTGAGCCTTGCACTTCTGACAGTTGGCCCCACCAGTGGGCGCCGTGGGCCGAGATGCTCCTCCGGGACCTGGTGCTGCGCCGTGGCTGCCGCTGGCCTTCGCTGCTGCTGCATTGCGCGCTCCACCCGCTCTGGGGCTTCGTGCAGGTGAGCTAGAAAGCAGTCTGCCTGGGCTGGAAGCTCTCGGGGGAGGAGGGAGGTGTTGCTCCAGACAAATAGGGCCTGGGGACAGTTTAGGAAGAAGAAAGCTGGCAAGGTCCTCCATGCCTTGGCCCCGAAAAGATAAAGAAGTTCACAAAGAGGCTTCATTTGTGTCCCAAAGCATTCAGGACAGGGCCATGGTACAGAAAAGAGCATAAGGGTCACTATCTGTTGCTAAGATGTTAGTGGAGGAAACTGGGGACCAAGAAAACAAACTTTAGAAAAATGATCCCAAGAATATGCAGTCTCTATTTCCCACCAGATCCCATTGCTGAACTTCAAGCTGGCTAAACTGCTTTTCAACGCAGGAGGGGGCCATATTGCTTGCAAGTAGTGAAGCTGGGGATGTGGACAGATAATTGGAGACAATCCATTGCTATTTGCACAGGTATAAGAAGGACATGTCTATAGATCAGGACTGCCTGAGGATGAATTCCTTACCCTAGGTCCCGGCGGCAGAGGCCGGGAAGCTACCCGCTGATGTTACCTCCTAGGGCCAGAGGGAGGACTAGATGAGATGCTCCCTAGTGTGGCACAGGATGGTCATAATCTGTGGTACAGTATAGAGACAAGGGGTAGTGGCTGGCGTTAGCTGTGCCCTCCACTGGTGGGAGGATTTGGGTAGGCTCTCTGAGCCTTGATTTTTTCTCTCTGACTAGGTTAATAGAAGTACTTGATGAGGTGCAGGAAGTAAGGATTGCCTGGTGCTGCGCTTGGCCCACAGTGAACACTATCAGGTAGCTGTTGCTGCTTTTAGACGACTAACAGCAGCGGTGCTCTCTCCTCTGGCCTGTGGGGTCTCCCATCAGTCACATGGCCTGACAGCTTCCTAGTATGAGAAGTGCTGGGGATATTGAAGGGCCCTCCCTCTCTTGGGTAGCTGAAGACTCATGGTCTCCTGTTGGTACTCTAGGATGGGAGACTATTGAGATGGAGAGAGAGAGAGAGAGAGAGAGAGAGAGAGAGAGAGAGAGATGGGGTGAGGCTGCTTTCTAGTGTGCTGAGGTCTGAGAGCTCCTCAAAGCTCGAAGTGACAGGACCCTGCTGGGAACCAGATTGGTCAGTCTCGCTTGGATGATGGCCTGGAAGATTTCCCCCACTGGACAACCAGGGCTCTGAGTTATCCAGCACCTCCAGCACTAGGCCCCATCTTCTGCTTATCTCTCTGTCTCACAATTGCTTTCCATTCAGAACAGACAACTTTGTTTAATGTGTGAAACTGCACTTGTTAGACTCAGCTGTGTGTCCTCAGGGTTTCGTCACTCCTAACCACTTTGGCACTTTGGGGCTAGTTTCCCTTGTTCAACTTCTAACTGCCCCTCAGATGTACAGCTCATTTAATTTTTATATTTATTTGTTTGTAGTTTTCTCTCTTAAGGCTTTTTCAGCTAGCATGGAGAGTAAAATGATGACGTGTATCTCTTAAGAGACACATTGCTGTACAACTTACCAGAATCTAATAGAAGACCTATTGCTACCTGCCTCATGACCCTCAAAGGAATAAATTTGTAAAAGCAGCACAGTTTTGAAAGTGTCCTTAAGCCAGGCAGTACTTGCTCACCCAAGTGTGTGTGTGTGTGTGTGTGTGTGTGTGTGTGTGTGTGTGTCTGCATACTCTTTCTCAATACTAATCATTTTTCATAAAAATCAGTTAGGAAAGAAATCTGCCAGATAAATAGAATGGGTAAAATCTTGGCTTGAGGCTCTGGAAAAATTAATTTACAAATGATAGGGACAGAAAAACCAGGGATAAGTGCTTTGGAATGAATGGATCTGGGTTTTAAGTAGAAGAGCCGAATCCTGGGGAATGTAGGAGGGAAGAGAAAAAGGAAGTGCATGAGGCCATGTGTTTCTCTTTAAGTGGACAGAAGAAAATCCGTCATGTCATAAGAGTTTCTCAAACACACAGAGAAGCCCAGAGCTATCTGTGCTTCCACAAGCATTTTGCCAGAAGACTCCTCTAGAGGCAAACGTTGAGGCGGGTTGGGCCACTGCAGCCAAGTCCTATGTCTCACAGGGTCATTGATGGAGCAATAGCCTTGGGGTCCCCCGAGCACCGGATTCCTCCCCTGAAATCAGCCTGAAGCCTCTAGCTGCTGCTAGATGATAAGCAACTTAATGACTAAAGTCAGGTGATACTTAAATTGCCAGAAGAGTTGGTGGGGACATCCCTTAGCCTTTCCCCTTTTTGCTTTACTGTGTTTGGAATTGAGATGCTGTGTTTTTGTGATTCAGAGTTCCTTTAAGTTCATTTCAATTGATTCTTTTTTTTTCTTTTTTTTTTTTTTACAAGGGAAGAGGATGACAGGCTGGCAAATTTATTAGGTGTGACAGGAGTGTGTCTCATCAAGTTACTGTGGTGCTGGCCAGTCTCCATAAAAGATGCCAGAAGCCATCATCTTTGTAGTCTCCCATCTGAAACAATTGCCAAGGAGACAGGCTGGGGTCTGGCCTGCTGGGCTCTGAGTGCTGGTGAGCCGCTACCCAGACCCAAGTGAGGCCAAGACTTCCATGGTCAGTTTCTACCACTTTGATTATTTATTCAGCATGTATTAGGCGTCCACTCTATGTCAGGCCCAGTGTTAAGGGCAAGTGTCTTAGTGGTCCCTATCCTCATGGCATTGATAATCTTGTCCCAGGGAATTCTTTAAACAAGGGTTCATTAGGTAAGCAAGAGAGCTTAGTAGTAACAAATGGCTTGAGCTGGGTGCTGGAGTCCCAGGCCCCTCAGCTGAGATGTGAACTTTGAGGAGTCAGGATGCAAATGGGAGTGAAGCCTCCTGGAAGCAGCCAGGGGAAAGAACAGGGCAATGGAGGGAGAAGCACCAGACAGCGTCCCTGTTTTAACTCCTAACATCATATCACCAATTGGGCTTGATCCCAAATCCTATGTGGTATGAAGGCAGAGGGGGCACCATCCCAGACAGGCACCTTAGAGAGCTCAGCCCTGCTCCATCACCAAGGATGGCTTCAAGGAGGGGCATGGAAAGGGGCAGAGGCAGTGGTGATGTGATGGTAGGTTGGCTGGAGTTAGCAAATAAAAATGTAGGACTTCTGGTTAGCTCTGAATTTCAAATAAACCACTGGTTAATTTTTAGCGTCAGTTTATTCCATAAAATGTTGAGGGCATACTTATGCTGGAAAGTCATTGTCGTTTATCTGAAGTTCAAATTTGATGGGATAGCCTGTATTTTATCTGGGAACCCTAAGTGTGAGGCAAATGCTGCCTGTGCAGATCTGATCCGGACCTGGTGAGGACAGTGGCCCAGGGAACTGAGAGAAGCAATGGATCTAGACCATTTGGAGGTGGTGTTCATAGGGCCTACGGGCTGCACTAATTGGCTAGGAGTGGAATGGTCGTTGGGAAAGGGGGTGCTAATTCTGGGAACCGGTAGCCATAAAGCACTGTCATGATGACATTGTTTGTGGGATTTCAGCAACTCGCTGACTTCCTGGGCCTCAGTCTTTCCCAAGAGCAGCCAACTTAGGCAGGAGTTTCTTCTTCCGAGACTTCCCAAGATGGAGACTGATGAGGTCAGGGGCTGAGACAAGCTCCCAGCTCCTGAGGGCTCCTCTCTGCTGGAGGGACTACACCACTGCCAGTTAGCAGAACCCTAAAGGGGAACCAGAGTTGGAGCATGGGACACATCCTATGTTCCTCTGCTGCTGGGTAGACCACGCCCCCAACACACTTTGGCATGGAGACCAACTACCAGGCCCCAGGCAACTTTGTTGTTTGGCTGATCCCCCATCCCAGGTATGTGTGGCTAACAGGCCCCCCTTCTTGGCTGGCCTCTGGAGAAATGAGGTCTGTGTCCAAGACTGACACTCATGAGGGCTCAATAGGCCACTTGTTCACCAAAGACTTAACTACCCGCCTGCCCCAAGATACCCACAATTCAGCAGAGAGCCACAGAGAAAAATGAGGCAGCACCAAAATGATGAAGCAGTATGGGGGGACCTAATTGGGAGCCATGGAGTTTAGGACAGCCTCCCTCCAGGTGACTGGGTGAGAGCTTGGCTGTGAATGGTGGGGAGAAGTTGGCCAGTGGATAAATAGAAACCCAGCAGTCACAGGCTTGAACTGGATCAAGCAATGAAGAAACTCCAGTGATGCCCTAGTGGACAAAGCAAGGAGAGCCAGTTCAGACTGGGTCCTTCTGAGAGGGTGGGGAGGTAAGTGGGTTCTTCTACCACATGGCAGGGGTGGGGGCTTCCTAGGAGAGGCAGGGACACAAAGATTTTAAATGCATACTGAAAAAAAAGTGAAAAAAAAATAAACAAACATAGTGATCTCCTGATCTCTTTCCTTCTCCTGCTTCAGCCTTGAGACTTGGCCCCGATTTGCCTGCCTGTCTTATCTCACATCAAACACTCTTCTCCGTCAGTGTCCATGTATCCTCTCCTAAAAATAGGCCATTGTTGGGCCAGGTTAAGCAAATGTGCTCCTCTTAGTCTCGCCCACGTCAGTTGTGTCTTGGATACTGGGAAAAGTAATTGCTTTGGCCCTGGCCTGGACTGAAGTTCAAGCAGTTGGGAGAGCACTGAAGGAAGCAGCCTCAGCAGACAGCTGTGGGGGCATGGAGTTTCCCAGCAAACCCGAGTCAGAGAAGGCGGCAGTGCAGAGGACTCAGGCCTGATGTGGGAGTGCTGGGGAAGAGCTGGTGGGAACAGCGTGATGTGTAAGGAGTTAATCATCTCCTTAAAATAATGAAGAAAAGGTTCACCATCTGGGGATGTGCTCTTCACCATAGAGAGAAGGTCACCTTCCAGAGTCTGACAGGCAGCCAGTGGTCCTTTAAAAACACTACCGGGTTGTGAGTTGAAGATGTGTTTGGGCCTCAAGTCAGTCTACCTCCTGCCGCCACCCTGATGGACCTCACCTGCCTCTTTACCTCAGCCACATGTGGTGGGAGCTCCTCAGCCAGGCCACCTACACAGCAGAGGGCCTCCGAGTATCACTGTGCAGAGGCAGGCTGTACACAGTGGCACTGGAGTTCTGAGTTTCTCCTCCCTCAGAGGTGGCAGCCAGGTAATTGACCTTAACCACCACTGAGGTGGGAGTGACCTCCAATGCTTCTCTTTGTGCCTTTAAACCAGCTTGTTTCTTGGGACAGGCACAAAACTTTGGATCTGTGGCCTTAAGGCCATCTGCATAGGCAGGTATCCTGGCAGTCAGTCTAAACCAGCGGTCCTCATGCTGGTCCTCTCATGTTTCTCCCAGTGGCTCAGCTCACTTGAGAAAATCTGATTGTCTGGCTTGTGGGTAAGGCTCAGGCCACGGTATTCATTAAATCCTGGCTATTACTCGGAAGTACTGGGTGAGCCCAATTCCTACCTGCTCCAGATGAGGAGACCCAGACTGGTACTCGGGAAACATCTGGCCAGGGTGCCTGAGGTTTTGGTTCCTCTTTATTTTTTTATTATGTCTATTCTCCAAATGTTTGAATGCTAGGTGTTCTAGACATGCTGCCTATAATAGTGAGGGGGAAACCTACACTTGGCCCCGCCCTTCCAGAGCTTGTACAGACTTACAGCTGAGTGGGAAAGGCAGGTAGGATGCAGGTAGCCACCACTACAGGTTACTGCCCCCACAGAGTGATGCTGGGGGGAGCCTAAAAAGAAGGCATTCTGGCCTGGTAAAGGAGGTAGGGTGCTCTGGTGGAAGGGATAAGGGTAGGAGAATTTTCCAGAGAGTGAAATAGGATGTGCACAGGCCAGGGTCTAGAAACTGAAAGGACAGCATGAGGGCGGAGCAGAGGATGCAGTGCATGCAATAAGGCAGGGCAGAGAGGCGCCCGTGGTCCCTCTGTGCAGGGCTGTGGGACGTGCAGCCCCTTGCTCAGAGACGAGGTGTTCACAGTGTACTGGAGAGAGTGGTGGGAAGTGCTTCCCATAGGGCCACTCAGGCACCCCAGAGACAGCACCAGGCAGGTAGCTTTGCCCCTGGGTTATGTAAGACAAAGGGTAGAGATCTGGCCAGGTAAGGCTGCTCTCCAAGGTAGGGGACCTTGGCCAAGGATAGCCCCAGAAAAGTAGCAGGAGACAGGACTGGAGCAAAGGCCAGGGCTTGCCCCTGTCCTGTTGGAAGGAAGATGGGAGATGGTTGGGCTTAGGATGACTGCAGAGTTGAGATGAATATGTGGTCAGTATCCGGCTGTGACATCCCTGGGCTCCAGGAGCATCCCTTTTGCCTGGGCTTGGTTTCCTCATTTGCACCATGGGAAAATTCTGCAGGTTAACTGGGAATAGCCTTTATTACTATCCAGGACCCGCCCAGAGTCCCAAAGCCAATCTCTGGCAGAGCTCAGGATAAAACCTTGGCTGGTCTCAGCCCAGCTGCCAGCTTCCGGTATCATCAATCCCTTTGACTTGTGTATTTTGCCTGCCAAGGCCTTGGGGAAGATTCCCAAGTTCCAGCCCAGCAAGGGTTCTGCAGTGGGCCCATTTCAGCTTCCAGGTGCTTCGCTTTATCTCGCATTTCTTGGGTGTGCTCATGTCTGCAGGTGACACACGGTGAGCCCCAGAAGTCCTGCTCCAAGGTGACGGACAGCTGCCAACACCTCTGCCAGTGCCGGCCCCCACCCCTGCTGCCACCCCCACCCCCGCCCCCGCCCCCGCCCAGACTCCTCTCTGCCCCAGGTAGGTAAAACCTTACTCTCTTTTTTGGAGGGAGGGTGACTCTGTTTTTCTGGATCCAGGAAGATCCAGCGCGCAGGGCCGAGGACAGCCCTGCCTCCTTAGTAATTTTCCACTGGCCGAGCGGGAGGGAAGCCAAGGCCCAACTTTTCCCTGCAGTCTGCAAAATGCCTTTCCCACAGCACACTCCTGTGAGATGGAGGAGGATGTTTCTCCATCGGTTAATCGGATAAAAGTCAATCTTCATTTGATGAGTGCCCTGGCCTGGATTGTTCCGTAGGCCAGCCTTTAAAAGGGGCAGCTACTGGGTACTGTCTTAAACACCCCACCCACACACACGGTTTTATTTTTCAATTTTAATTCTTGCCTAAGGAAGCAGTTTGTATAGGACCAAAGGCCAGACTTTAGGAGCCAAGGTACATGCATGCTTTCGGCCATTTGCACCCAGTCCTGCTCAAACCTCCTTTGACTCCCCTTTTCTCTGGATGATTGCATCTCTGAACAATTTGATTGCCTCGTCGTCATTCAAACAAAGGAGCATTTCTTTAGCTACAAATGGCCTCAGCCCTGACTTCTGCCCCGTGAAGTCTTTTCCTTACAATTGCTGGTTGATAAGGTCTCTGAAAGGAGATTCTGTATTTTAGATGGATCACTTACATCTTGGCTGATAGGACAGCCGGGATCATGTCCCGGATCCACTTCACTAACCACATCTTTATGGAATTATTTTGGGTGTATTTTAAATATCTTGGGCAAGGCTTATTCTCAGCCTGTTTCCAGTTTTCATTTTTTCTTTTCTTTCTTTCTTTCTTTCTTTCTTTCTTTCTTTCTTTCTTTCTTTCTTTCTCTCTCTCTCTCTTCTTCTTCTTCCTCTCTCTCTCTCTCTCTCTCTCTCTCTCTCTCTCTCTCTCTCTCTCTCACCCCCCCCCACTTTCTTTCTTCTTTCTATACCAGGGATTGTACCAAGGTCTTGCACACTGAACTATAGCTCCAGCTCTTTCTGATTTTTTTATTTTCTCTGTTTTGATAGAGGATTTTAGCAAGTTGCTAACTGGCCCAGGCTGGGCTCAAACTCATCATCTTCTGCCTCAGCCCCCATGAGTGCTGGGCTTACAGGACTGTATCTCTACCTCTTGGCATCTAGTCAGCAGTGCAGTGCTCAGAGACATCTTTGCAGCTTGTGTGAATTTCCCCATGTTACCTGTCAGGCCCCTAGCTGTCTCCATCCTTACCTGGCACCCTGAGACCCTATACTTCTCAAAGGGTGGTTCTCACATGCCCTGGGGCAGCATCACCTGAAGCACTGATTTTAAACTGCAGCTTCCCTGGCCCACTTCTACAGGTGGACCTGAGAATGATGCTATCAGTCTCAGATGATTCAGATGCAGGCTCTGGTGTGCACCAGATCTTTCTACCCAGGGATGCTCTCTGCTGACAGAATCCCCAGGCCCGTGTTTCGGGAGCCAGCTTAGGCACCTGCTCCTGGGTATCACTGCCTTCCTTCCTTAGAACTGCTTCTCCTCCCGTGCTTGTACCTGATGGACCCCCATCCTCTTACCAGTTCCCTTCACTTCCTCTTGTGCTGACTGAGCACCTGGACCAGATACAGGTGAAGACCTGTTTCCATCTTTCTGGGATCTCTTGGCCTCACAGGGAAGCACTTCTTGTCAGCAACCTGTAAAGGGTGGACTGAGAGAACACAGAAATTGTTTGCAGGGGCACTGGAAATATCCAAGGAGTCAGGCAAGAGAATGGTCCCAGTAAGTAGTAATGTCTTGAATCTTAAGTGCAAATGAGATTATTATGGGTTGACGAGGAGACTGTGGGAAAAGGGAATCCAGACAGAGGGACACCATGGACAAAGGCATGACATCTTGAGGGTCATAAGTCATTCATTTCATTTGTCTTTATTTTCTATTGCTATCAAAGAATACCTGAGACTGGATTCTTTATAAAGAAAAAAGGTTTATTTTGGCTCACCATTCAGGAGGTTGGAAAGTATGTGATTAATCCACAACATCAAGCAGGGGTCTCCTGCTGTGCTGTGACATGGTAAGAAAAAAGGAACAGGCCAGACAGGCATGTTCAGAAGAGAGTGCTGGGAACCAATATGACTCGCCTTCGTGCTTAGTGTTCCTTGGCTAATCGAGTCCCGTGAGGAGGGCACCAATCGCTCTACAAGGTCCTACTGCCCAACACCACTGCTGGAGGTCTCATGTGTTCTGGGGAGACCAACTACAGCTGCACCCTGACCACAGGGCAACCCTCAGGGATCAGTTATGTGTCGCCTTGTGGATTGCTGTTTACCAACACCCCACATCCAAGTGCTACCCCTCTTATTTCCCATATTTATTTTTCTTACACAGACTCATATTTTGTGTATATAAATTAATTTTCAAAGGAAGCTTTAATAAAACCACTGAAAGGAACAACTAATACGTGTTCTAATCAAAATTGAACACGAAATCAAATGCAAAGAGAATGAGCCGATATTCTAAACTTCTAGTCCTCTGTGGAACATTCTGAGCTCAACACTTTCTCTATTTATTAAAAATGAGATAAATGAGTGGTAGGGAAGTGTCAAAGCCACAGTAACATGGAACTGAAACTTCAAAGCAATCAGAAAGTTTGGGAGAAAAACAAAAAACATTTTTTTTTGTTGTTATAGGTTTTGTTAGTCAGCTTTCTGTCACTATAACAAACCACCTGAGATAATCACCTAATAAGAAAAAAGGTTTATTTTGACTCACACTTCCATGATCATTTGGCCCTGTTGCTTTAGACCTGTGGTGGTCCAGAACCTGTGGTGGCCCAGAACCTGTGGTGGCAGTACATGACAAAGAGGCCTATTCGCTGCATGGTACCCACAAAGCAAAGAGAGAGAGAGGAAGTGGCAGGGGTCCCCATATCCCTTCCACAGAAACATTCCCAATGTGCTAATTAGATTCCACCTCCTGAAGGTTCTACAGGCTGGGGACAAGCCTTCAACACAAGGGCTTTTGGTAGACGTGAAGATTCAAACCATAGGAAACTTCAGCATGAGTCAGTGGGGTCCCTGCTGCTTTTATCATCAGCTCATTTATGTAGGCATGCATGTATGTATGTATGTATGTATGTGTATGTATGTATGTATTTAGTACAGGGTTTACAGGGCCTCACTATGTGGATCAGACTTGTAGTGATCCTCCTGTTTTCAGCCTCCCAAGCTCTGGCATTACAGGCCTGCACCACCACACCCAGTCTCAATTACTTTCTCAGTGTGCTCTGGGGGTGAGGCCAGCGTAGCATGCAGGGATCAAGCTCCTGTTGCTGTGTCTGTCTAAGCAGGTGCTTTAGCTCACTGAGCTACCTGGCCGGCCCATATCAGCTCGTTATCTGCAGGGACCTGGGCCCTTCCTTTTGGAAGCTGCTATGGGCACCAATGAGCCTGCAGAGATGCTGAGCAAGGCAGAAACAGGGAAACATCTTGCATCATCTGTTTGGGAAGGATCAACATTTAACGCTGCGGGCACTGGATTGGAGTTGATCTGACAGCCAGATAACAGTGGAGTCTTAAGAAAATTCAGGCCCCAGAGCACCCACGAGGCCTGGAGCTAGGCCAGGGGTATAGAGAAGGCGAGGCCGGAGTGCTCCCTGTGGGGAGGAGGGATAAAGGTTGATCTTGGGGCCTGAGGGTGCTCCAGGATGAGAAGCAGGCTGGTGTGGTTTGATACTGTGGTAGGACTTTTTAAAATTTAAAAACAGCAAACTATGTCTTGGAGGAGCTTAAGCAATACAAAAGTTAGGGAAACAGATGTTAGTTTTTTGGCTCATGTATCTGGATATTTCAGCAGCAGATCTGCTGGATCCATAGTCTCAAAGGATGGTGATTTGGCATTTCTCCCCTTCCCTGACACTCTCTCTCTCTCTCTCTCTCCCTCTGTCTCATTTTTCCTGGGTTGCCTTTTCTCACCCCTGACCTGTGGCTCTAGGCTCCCAAATTCCAACACGCTTACAGTCAGAGACTTTTTCTCCCAAGAAAAATCCCTGAGGCTGACTTTCAGTGGGCAGCTCATGTCACATGTCCATCCTTGGACCAATCACTGAAGCCTTTTGGATAGAAGATGCTGAATGGTCGGTCCTGGGCCATATGACCACTCCTGATGAGAGGTGACACATGGTTGGTGGTCTCCCAAAGGAACTCATGGAAAGGGACTTGACCCAGGAATGAGGTCATGGTACTGGGAAAGGACAGGGGATACACGCCTGCCTCACCAGCCTGGTAGTCCCAGGACATGTGAGGTGGATGAGAGCTGGGACAGACAATGTGTTTTGTACATTCTCTCGGCTCTCCATAAGCCCAGCCCACATTTCTGCACACATGTAGAACCTGTACTAGCTGTGGCCAGAGTCACAACATCTGCCATTGTTGGCATGTAAATGACTGTTGCACTGCCCAGAAGGGATTAGCTTTTCCAAAAGCCTCTGTTGCTGTTCAACAGGTGTGTGTTGAGTTCCAGGTGTCAGGGAGATGACACAGGGGCCCTCACAAGCCAGATGCAAACACAGGAGAGACAGCTCCTGCCCATGGGAGCCCACAGCCTCTGGGTTGTTCTTTGCAGGAGCATATGGGAGCATCTTTCCTGGTGTCTGTGTCAGGCCCGTGCAGGCCTTCACATTGCTCATGCATTTGATGTGCCCTTCATCCTGCCAGCGAGGGCCCATGTAACCTGGCGAATGCTTACAGACACCTGCTGTGTGTCCAGTGCACCTGGTGCTGCTCTACTGCTCCGGCGACAATTGCGTCCCTGTGTACCCAGTATTCCTGGTTTTAGCCCGCCAAGTCCTGCATCCTGGGAAACCCCTCAGTGCTGGGCAAACTGGGACAGTTGGTCATGCTCCTACCCCACCTCCTTCTGGCAAAGACAGGTAGTTTTTCACATTACCTTTGTTATGTTCATTTTGGGAAAGTTTATTGTGTTTTACCAGGAAGCTTGCAGGGCACAGCACCTGGGAGCTGCACCTGGGATTGCATGGGGACCAGGGTGGGGTGGGGGCACTGCGCCTTGCCTCCTTAGTTCCAGCAACCCTACCATTAGTCCTGTCTATAGATGGCAGGAAGCACAACCAGGGCTCGATGACAGGGAAGATTCTGGCCGGCCTGTCCCTTGCTGCCCTTCTTTCTTCAGGTCCTGCCCTCAGGCTTGGCCACGGCAGCCCTTGCCCTTTGTGCCCTCTTGTAAGCTGTGTCCCATCTGGGGGCACTGGGCAGGAGGCTTCAAGACTGACTGCACATCAGAACCCCCTGTGAGACTTGTTTAAATCGGCAGCTTGGCCTCAGCCCCAGAATCTCTCATGCAGTAAGTGGGAGCAGGGCTCAGAAATCTGCATTTCTCATACTTCCTCAGGGAGTCAGGGGAGCACACTTCAAGAACCAGTGCCCTAGAGAGCTACAGTCACATCGAGAGAGTTTGGAGGCAGACCCAGGCCTTTTCCTCCCGGCTCTGTGAACCTGGGCCTGGCACTCTGCTCTCAGAGCCTCAGTTTCCTCATCTGATTCCTAGTTGGAGAGGGATTGCATGAAGGTTAGAAATTCCCCAGGCCACACTGACAGAACTGTGGTCAAAAGGAGGGTCACAGCACAGGGACAGAGCCTGGTTTCCCTGCCTGATAGACCTGGGCACCAACTTTGTTCCTTAGCTGTAAGATTTGGGCAAAGGGCTCTTCACGATTTGGAGCCTTGATTTCTGACTCTGTCAACTGGTGCTACCTGCCACACCTGCTGCATGTAGGAAACCAGGCAGATTCCCTATAAAGCCCGTGGCTTGCAGCGCCTGGAACACCACAAATGCTCCATAAATGGCAGCTAATAAGTGATGCAGGTGACAGCTGCAGGAGCAGTCATTGATCATGAATCTCATCAGATGGGAAGTTCTAAGAGCAAGCAGAGTATCGCAGGATGCATGGACCCCTCCAGGTCTTCAGCTGAAAAGGCAAGGTTGCTTGAGTCTCACTGTGTCCCTTCCCATGCAGTGCTTGCTTGGATCTTTAGAGTCCAGGGAGTCCAGGGAAATATCTTCAGTGGGTTAAGATATTTCTAGGAAGGCGGGTGGAAGAAAACCCAGGCAAAGCCAAAAGCCCATGGAAGCACCAGGACTCAGCCCCTGGGCCTGCTTTGTAAATGTCAGCAATGGCCCCTTGTCCCTGCCTGTGACTCAGAGAGCCATAGCTAGGAAAGGAGGTCGTGTCAGCCCTCGAGGAGGAACTCGCACAGCCCCTGCTTCCAAGGAGGATGGGGCCAGAAATAGCTGCGGCAGCAGGGCATGAGCCCGCATGGCTACAGCCCCTGTCTTCAAATTCAAAGTGTGGACATAGATTTTATTTTTGCATTTATTTTACTCTTAGAAGGTAAGAAGATAGATTAAGTGGCTCTCGAGAGGCCACACAGCGGTGACAGAGCCAGGAATGGGGTCATCTGGTCCCTTGCTATGTGCCAAGGACCAAGCTTTAACAGAGAGGGCGGTGGCGGTCTGAAGCATGGCTTTTGATTCACCCAGAACACTGGAATAACAAATAAACAAAATACAACGCTTGGCACCTGTGCTGCAGGTGAAGCAGGCCTGCCTCATCCTGTGCAGGCTTCCAGCACTGCGGGGTTACTTTCTCTATTTCTGTGAGGATCCCAGAGGTTCACAGGGGGCAAGTTACTTGCCTCAAGCTGCACAGCTGATAAGGGAGGGAAGTAATTTGTGTCCAAAGAAGGACTTCGTACTGTTCTCCCCACCTAACATGCCCCCATCACGATGTCAACTTTGGGGATCCCCTGGCTGTGAGGGAGTCTTACTCCTTCCTATCTCAGGGCCTTAGGCTATTCCAATTTGTCTGCCTGCCAGGAGTGAACTCCTGCTGACCTCAGCTCCAGTTTTTTTCCTTTTTCAGTATTTTTCCTGACTTCCTTAGAAAACACTGGTCCCTGTTTTGATTATCTACAGCTTTGGAAAAATCATCCCAGAACTTGTAACACCCCCAAAATGCCTTTCCCATCACCATCCTGGGGCTGTCTGGCCTCCACCAGACAGGTCTTTCATGCACTGTAGTTCATGGCTGGAGCTCGAAGGCTTTGTCTCTCATGCCCAGCAGTCTCTGTAGTGTCCCCTGGATCACCTGTGTGCTGTGCCACCATGTGTGCAGGGCTTCCTCGTAGCATGGCATTGGCTTCCAAGCTTGAGAAGCCTATGGAAGCTCTGTCCCTTTCTGTGGTATGACTGAGAAAGTTACACAGTGTCCCTCTGACTGCATTCTATTCCTTAGTGACTAGGGACCAGGGGTAGCTTGTAACCAGGGAGAGGAGAGTCAAAGCCCCCCTTGATTGAGGGACATCAGGGAATTTTCTTACATCTTGAGATCATGCTGCTGTCTGTCAACGTGAGCACACACACACACACACACACACACATGTATGCGCACGTGCTATGAACCTGTCATTTCCCTTTATAGCAGTTTCCCAGCTTTTAATTATGTAATTAATGACTTGACTGGTGCCAGGACCCTTGGCTAAATATGCACAACCGCCGAGTGTTGGCCAGGTCCCTAGTGATGTCCCTGGCTCCTGAGCATGCTGGGCATATTGTGGTCTTCAGTAGCTACAAATCCATTTCCCTACAGCTACTTCAGGGCTTCTACTCTATGCCAGGCACCGTGCGCGATTCTTGGGCTCTGGCTCTTTCTAACTCTGTGTCTGGAAGGACACCAGCTGCATCTTCCATAGGCTGTCCCCTCCTTCTGCTGTGACCACCAAGATGCACTCCCTCCCAGTCATACTCAAATGGCCTCGCACCTTGTGGGGCACCAGCCAGGAGCCTGCCCCTCCCTGTCCAGCTAGGAATTTGCATCAGCATTGATGGGCCATGGACCAGTGAAGGGCTGCCTGCCCCACTTTGCTCAGAGGCTGCCTGCCCTGAGGCGGGGATGCCTAATTTGTAGATTTAAGGAGTGGTACATCACTCACCAACCCGTAGTCATGTAACAAATATTTATAGAGCCCCAAGTGAGCCAAATACTACATCATGGTCACTGGCTGAGGATGACGCAAGAGAGAAGACTCTGTGAGCCCCAGAAAGGCCCTGTTTCTTTTCCCGTAGAGTTGAAGGTGCTGTGACAGCTGGGGAGGCTGCAGACCTCATAGACACTGCTGGCGAGTGGGGGTCTCTGCAGGCCAGCCAAGAAGCCACGCTGAGAGGCTGAAAATTCCTCAGGTGGAGGCTGTTGCTGGATGTAGGGAAGGGGTTCCTGGTAGAGGGACTGTGGGGCTCGGAGGAGCAAGGGACACAGTAGGCAGGAGAGCCTGGTGTGCCCCAGACTGAAAGTGCACCAGAGGTGTGAGGAGCAATATCTAGAGAGGTGGGGACGAGACAGGCCAGGCAGAGAACTGTGGATTTAGTCCCAGATCAGCAGAACTGGGCCCCTGGAGGGTCTGAGGGGAGCACAGTGACCTAAGCCACAGTTAGTAAGCATGGTTGGACCTGTGAGAAGGGAACACTAGGAACAAAGAGCAGAAAGCAGCAGTAGCCCAGGGCACAGAGCCAGGAGAGCCTTCGAGACTCACTGTGGAGGAGGGAAAGGAGGCGAGCAGGTCACAGGTCACAGGCCTGACCCAGTGTTCCTTGAGGGGGAAGAATGTGACTGGGGAGGTTTGTGAGCTCTGAATTTGTCCCTGATCCTTGGTGGTGCAACAGGACAGCATCTTTCATGGGCCTGGGGCTGAGGGACAACCCCTGAGTGTCCCTAAGGGTGGGAATAGGGATACCAGTCAGGATGTTCATGGAAGCCACTGCGGAGAATGTGAGAGCAAGAAAGATGGGCAGGGACAGAGTCGGAAGTTCTTGAGGTGAGGAGCAGCCTGGAGGAGGAGGCCAGAGCAGGGCAGGAGCAGGGGACGGTGGGCTGGCTGGAGCAGCCACAACCTGTGCCAGGCCACCTCCTTCTCTCTCCACTGGCTTAGGCCAGGCAGCTGTGGAGTGGAGAGAAATGGAGGAGGAGGAAGAAGAACTCAGAGGCCGACAAGTGGTGGCTCCAGCTTGGGTCTGGGAAGCCATTACGGTGTGAGTTGGTATTATGTGGGGAAGCTTCGGGAGGATGCTGAGCTTACAGTCCTGGAGGAGGGTCCTGGGGGTGGGTGGGGTGCAGTTGGACCCCCTGGGGAGCACATGAGCTAAAGGGAAGAGAGCTGGTGGGTGCAGCCAGGTTGAGCCAGGCCTCCACAGTCCATCGCTCAGTGCTGTCACAGTGTGTGTGCTGAGGAGACGTCAGAGGATGAGCCCAGGGAGCCTCTGGAGGAATGTTGGGCAAGAAACTCCCTCTCACTCAGGCATTTCTGGGTACGCAGTGCTTGGGGTTCGCCTTGGAACCAAACAGATGCACAGCAGACATGCCGGTGGGGAGAGACCAGAAACCATGGGTGTGAAAGACTGAAGATGCTGGGGGCTGCATACTCCGAGCAGGAGAGTGTGACATTGACCAGCCAGCTGGGGCCAGGTCATCATCTAAAGAGAAGATGGTGGAGCCAAGGTCAGAGAGGAGGCTGTCATGATGGGCTATGGTGGGCCATGGAGTCTGTACCACCTGTGTCCCCTGGGGCTGACAAACCAGTGTTCCCAAAGCTGCCTTTCAGGTCTCTATACCAATGCCCAGGCCTAGGCCCAGGGCAGAGGTCCCTCTGACCACCCAGGGAGGTGGTTTCCATGGATACAAGAAGAGATTCTGTGTCTGCAGGGATCACAGTGGGAGGTTTCTGTGAAGTAAATGAGTACTGATGAATGACATAGAAAATAGCAAGGAGGTTCCATATGCTCAGAAATGGTTTCTGCTGAAAAAAAGCACACCCCAAGATTCTTCCAATTTTCTTAATCAAGAAATCAAAGGCAGCTAAAGAAATCAAAGGCAGCTAGAATCCAGATGCTCTGTGGAATCATTACAGGTGTTTAAGAGATTCATTTACTCACTCAATGAACATCCATTGGATGCCCACCTGGGCCAGATGCTGTGGTAGGACTGGGCATGCAGGGATCACATGCAGCCAGGGTGATCCAGACCTCCACAGTCCATTGGTCAGTGCTGTCACAGTGTGTGTGCTGAGGGAACGTCACAAGATGAGCCCAGGGAGCCTCTGGAAGAAGGCCCTGGACTCCAGGGCTGAAATGGAGATTGTGAAGAGGGTTTAGCCTCCAACAGAGATGCCAAGAGCTGGCTGATATTTGAAGAAAGAAGGAACTGGCTGTGTGAAGACTGGGTTACAGAACAGCACACGGAAATGTCCTGCTGTGGGTCCACCCACCAAGGTTGGAGAAAATTGAAGACCTTGTTGCTAGGCATCGTGATCAAGGGAGAGGGTGGTATGGAATGAGAGTAGAGGGACTCAAACCAAATCCTGAAAGGTCTTGTGAATGAAAACTCACTGGCGCAGAGCTGGATTCCTTCAAAGTGCTCTGAAGACAATCCTGAGCAGCGAGTGCATTGGACAGGTGGTGGCGGAGGCCTCTGGGGAAACTGTGGTGCTGTCCAGAGGGGGCTGGACTGGGACACAGCTTCAGGGAAAATACACTAACAGTTCCAAGGTGCGGTTGCAAGGAAGCCACCTTGCTAAGGAAGGGGAGGAGGTCCAGGCCCCCATGTGAACATGTGTGGCCCTCACTGTGACAACCATCTCTCTCAAAGATGGTGCCAGGATGTTGGCCTTGTTTGCTCCCCTTCAGAGCCCAGTTGGCAGGAACTTGACTTATGCTGCCTCTCCACCCTGTTCTTCTCTCTTAAGTCCGGCCACCCTGTCCATGGAGAAGGTGAGTGTTGGCCCTCAAGCATAGGCTTTGCTGATACTGATGCTGTCACCTGGCAGTGATTTCTGTGTCCCCCATTGGTCCCAGGAGGAACAGCCAAGTAAAGGTTCAGGGGCCTTGGCCAAGCTGTCCTGAGGCTTTCAGAGCATGGTGCCCAGGCTGTGGCCTCTGCTAAGGGCAGGACAGGGAGTGCACACACATTCCTTCCTGGATGCCCCTGCCATGGATATTTCCCCTCCCAGATGCCTACTGCTAGCGCTGTAACTGGCAGGAAATGTGCTAGGCTTGCGAGCTGGCAAGCCCCTGGTGGGCTTGACATGTGCATTTCTTCTTTCCTTTCCTTACAGCCCCCTCCTTTCACTCTCTTTGTCCCACGTTCACTAAATCCCCCACTGTGCACGGTGCCTGCTTCCTTTATCTGTTCCTTTCTTCCCTTGAGCTGACTTTATTCTACCAGCAGTTTTCAACTGAGGCCAAAACCCTACCTTAGGTGTATTTGAAAATGTAAGGTTTATCGTATTTTGGCTGCAGATTAAGTATCTCCAGCATATAGTGGGCAGGAGCCAGGGATGATAAATGTCACACAAGCAAGGACCACACCCCCTATCATGCCAACCAAGACCCTGCTGAGCAGCCAACCAGCCAACTGAGCCTTGTATTCAAGGAGCCAGATCTCAAGTCCTAACATGGTGTTCCATGGAGAATAGATTTTTTCCATTTTGGAAAACTTGGTGACCTGTATGACTCCACAGAACATGGGTTTCATTATTGGGTGATCGTTTGGGACTAATCCAGATTCATTCATGAGCCACTTACAACAATTTCACATTGGTAAAATGTGAAAGACCTGTCTCAGGTCCTCAGAAAGCTGGTGATGAGTTGGTGTCTTCATGAGTCTTTTGTGACCCTGCTGACTTGCTGGGAGTGTGGACAATGTCCCCCCATCCCTGAATATACTCCATAGGACATGTTGCATGGTTCTTGCTTATGGAAAACTTGTGACATTTGTGACAAATGGAACTGACCCAAGTATATCTTAGTTATGGCTGTTGACACTCTGTTGGCTGGAGGGCAGGGCTGTGTTATTCACTCGAATGTCCTACTCCCTTCTTGTGTATATTTGTATGGCTGTATGTGGTCAAGAATTTGTATTAGGACTCATCCCTAATACTTTAAGATATTGTGATTTCCATCCTTTTCTTCATTCGTTCCCCAGAGCCAGAGCCTGAGACAGGAGCTGGGATGGTCAGTGTTGATTATCAACTGGATTGGCTTGAGAGACGCCTGAGAGATTAGTATAAACAGACATGTTTGTGGGTGTGTTTGGGTGGCACATGAGGCCTGATCTTGGGGTCTATATCTTGTCCCTGGCTCACTCCCCTCGGGAACCCTTCCCCTGCTCTCTGCTCCCTAGATGCCATGTGACTTGAACGTCTTTCTTATCTGTACCCTTTTGCTGTGATGATCCTGCCTCAGTGTTCACCATGGACAGAGCCCTCAGAAACTGTGAGCCAGACTGAACCTCTTGGAGTTGTAGCTGTCAGGTGTTGGGGCAGCAACAGGAATTCTAACCAGTGCAGGGATTTGGTATATTATAATGGGGGGGGGTTGCTCTCAGGAAGAAGGTGTAGGGAAGTGAGGGAAACAGGAAAGAGAAAAGGAGCCCAGCAAGGGCATGGCCTCAGCAGGGTCTTCTACAGAGAGCTCTGGAGTGGACGTGGCTCCTGCAGGAAATCAGCCTTGAAGCAAGGGGCAGCCCTTTAGGCCTCCACATCTCGAGAAAGGAGTCAAAGGACCCAAGGCCATCTGCTCCTAATTCCTCTGAGAAAGGAGAAGAATCACTATGAAGCATAACATACTTAGCAAGTTCTTGGCCTAAATATGGCAAAATTCAGTACAATAGGCCAACCAAATTTATCTTATTACTTAGAGCTTGAACGGCTTCACACAGCAGAACATCAGGCATCATGGGGGCCTTGGACAGACAAATCTCTATAAACAATGCCCCAGTAACTCCCTGTAGCCCCCACCCCTGGGCCAGGCTAGAAGCTGGATTTCTTTACAATTAGAAATACACAAAGGATTTTCTTCCTATTTCTGCAAGTGCTCTGGCCCTTATAGCCAGCAAAGCAGTTGGGCTCTTTATTCAGTTATAAGATGCTTTCCTCTGGCCCCTTAAACCCTGTGGGCTAATCCATCTCTGACATTTCCACCTAAGTGCTTATCTTTCCACGGCTGGATAGCAGGGGTGCGAGCCTGAGAGGACGGTGGCACTGACAGGTATTAACCGCTGCTGTCTCCAAGATACAGCCAGGAAGCAACAATACTAATTCCTTTTTTCCTTTCTTCATTTTTAAAAACACACACTCCACAACCTATCCACCGTCCCCTGGAGGTTTCCCCATGGTGTGCTGGCTCTCGTTGTCCTGTCACTGCTCAGAAAGTTTCTAGATTCTTCCCTCCAAGGGGTTTGAACCAGAGTGACCTGGCAGCACAGAAGGCTTTGGGAACATCTAGATAGAAGCCACATAAGCTATCCATGTTTTAGGGTTTGGGAGACTCTGGGATTGTGGACTTTGGCACAACCTCACCTCATTTCCTAGCAAGAGACCCAAGACCAGAGCAGAAAGTGCCTCTTCCAAGCATTTACCTGCTATGGTGTTTATTTCGGCTAACTTTGGTTGTCTAAAGCAGGTAGACACAGCTGGTTTCTGAAAGTGTCACCCTGTCTGAGGCAGCCTTCACCTCTGAAGCCCCATTAATGTCCCTGTCAAAGAAAAATGATGGAGCAGTAGATTATGTGACCTGTGTGGCCAGCTGTCAGGAAGAATAAAGAGCAGATGGCAGCGGCTGAGATGCTGAGGGGCTCAGAGGCTGCTGGATTTTGGAATAAGGTGCTTGAGGAGCTTATGATGAGAAGGAATTAAAGGGGCAGAATTTCTCTTAAGAAGGATATAAAAATTAGGCCTCCATTTCTCCCTTGCTGGGAATTTTATTTCCCTTTTCCCTTATTCTTGTGGTCCATGGTGTGAATGAATGTAATGGCTTCCCCGGCTGAGCTCAGCTCTCATGAACTCTTCTGAGGAGTGAGCCCTGCCGTCTGCCCTCAGGAGAGTAGGTGAAGGCTGCTGTCTGCTTAGGGACACTCCTCAGGGAAGCTGGAGGACTGGAGTCAAGGCCCTCTCTCACTCCTGCTCCCAGCAACGTTAAAAAGCTATTCTTCAAGCTGAGTCAAGACCCTGCTATTAAACTTCTATAGCTCTGGAGTTGGCCTCCCTTGCCATAGGATGGGATTGAGAGAAGAGACTTGAGGGTCAAGTTGCCTGAAATCCCAGTTCTCCTACCGACCTCTCCCTGTTGAACTTGTTCTCGCTTCTATAAATGGGGACTGTGACATGCACACTTCCTGGTGGGCCAGGAGACTTAGGCCAGAGGATGTCTGTGCTGTGGAGCTTGCCCAGAACCTGCCAGTAGGGCAAGCACTGCTGTTGTAATTCATTAAGCAAAAATATTTTTAAGTTATTTATTTATTTATTTGGTACAGAGTCTCAATATGCAGCTCAGACTCATAGCGATCCTCCTGTTTTCAGCCTCCCTAGCGCTAGGATTACAGGTGTGTGCCACCATGCTCAGTTTCAGTGGCCAGCTCAACAAGCCTGGGGTTCCAGGGCAGGTGCAATGTGTGGTAGTGGGGATTGAACCTGGTTCCTTGCACTTGCCAAATAGGCTGCTGAACTATCTCCCCAGCTCTCATTAAGCAAATTTTTAATGTAAATAATTTCCTCTCAAAAATTTTCTGACACAGTAGGTGTTTGCCCATTTACTAGCAGATCACAGGTTAGAAAAATGCCACTGAAGACTCAGAGATAGCCGGGCACATCCACACGGTGGCAACCGCATCAGTATTTTGCATGAGTACAAGCAAAATAGTGGCCTTCGATTTGTGTAAATTATGATCATGATACCTTTTATGATGGGGAAGTTACCACTGGTTCACACTATGAGATTTAACATATCCTAAGGTTTGACCCCCTATGCCCTGGCTTGGAGTGGTCCTGCTATAATTGCTCCAAGTGGCCCTATGGCTCTATGCCTGCTGGTTTGCAGGGAGTGCTGTTTGGGGAGGTGATGTCACCTCTCCGGTGAGGCTGGACTTGGTCCTGAGCCGCCTTTCAGAAGGCTCTGTTGTTGGGCCTTCCGCTTGGGAAGGATGTGATCTCTAGGTAGGTTGGGAGGAAGATCCCTTAGTGTACACTCCACTCTTTGCCAGAGAAAATCTAGGCAGTGTGAGCACTGCCTGTTCCCTGTTCCCACATTTCTAGGTCACTCTTACCAGCTACCAGGAAAGGCCAGAGGCCATTTCCTACCCCTGCCCAGACAGCCCTTGCTGCAGTGAATGTCTTCCTTGTTCTCAGATTTAGAATGAACTGGACTGTGGGTGGCAAAGGCACATTGTCTCCCCCTTGACAGAGAATTATGGGGGTCTTTGAAATAATCCCTTGGGTTTTTCTTGGACCCTGTCATGGACAGTTCCACTGTGTGGCTTTCAGTAGCCAGGGGTCACTCTGAAGGCAATTGGCTTGGGGACTTAGCCTATCCCAGCTGGAAGGCCATCAAGTTTAGCTGCCTCCTCTGGCTGGGGTTGGCACAATGCACTCCAGGGTGCAGTTGGGCTTGTGCTGCTGGCTCAAAGTGTAGGGACAAGAACAGAGCCATGGGCATTTTCTAGCCCTGTGGTTCCCAGTTGGAGACTCTTGGTCACCCCTACAGCAGATAGTACCTAAGATAAGTCTCTACAGGAACACATGGTCCAGCCCAAAATATCTGCAGTGACCCTGCTCTAGCCTGTGTCACTGCTCCCATCGGGCAGAGACATAGACCCTTAAGGCCCAAAGCGATGAGGTGGCTTGAAAACTTCAAAAAGTTTCAACATCAATGATTGTGTGACCTCAGTCTTCAAAATCAACTGCATATCCTGGTAGAGCCCAAAAGTGTCAGGAAGGAACTGGCTGCCAGGTAAGGCCTTCTGCCACTCTCAGCATTCCCACCCTTTGGTTGGCCTGGTGACATAGGCGTTGTCTCTAGGTGCTGTGGTAGTGGGATTCTGGTGGGCTTTGGCCTGGCCAGGTTCTATAGACACTTGCGCCCCTGACACAGAAAGTGAGGTCGCAGGTGGCCCTTTGCTTTGCTGAGATGCAGTGACCCCATCTTCGGGCCAGGTGCTGCAGTCACTGAGCCATGTGGCTTCTAAAAAGTGGGAGTATGAGTGCCTGGCATGGTGCTGAAAGGTGCCTGGCTCTCTTCTGGGTTGTTAGAGCCAACCCTTGCCTCCAATTGGGGTTCCCTGTGTCCAGCAATGGTGACAGAAGCCTTCCTGCTCAGAGACTCTGCCTGTGTCACTGTTCTATGAGCTGACTTGGCTTCTCCAGCTCTTAGGAGCCCTCTGTTATTTGCTATATTAAAGTACAACTAATACTTCTTTTTCCTGTTTTAAGGGGAGCCTAAGAAACGTGTTTTGATAATAGGTAGCACTGGTGACACACATGTGACTGTCTCGTTTTGTTTTCCATGTGGTGAGAAAAGTGCCTGCGGCTCCCTTTCTGGAAAAGGCAGCCAAGCATCCTACCCCACCCCCACCCCCTACCCCCAGCTCTCCGGCCCAGCACTGCCTACAAACTTTCCCTCCTGATGGAACTGAACCTGCGCTGTCCCACTTGGTAGCTGTGTGCTCCACACGGCTACTGGCCATCGGAAATACAGCTAGTGTAACTGTGAAACTGAATTTGGGGCTTTATTTAGTTTTAATTAATTTAAATTTAAGTAGAGGCTGGTGGCTACTATATTGGACAGCACAGCTGTGGACCATCAGTAGGGACCTTCTTTAATGCTTCTCTTTAATGCTATGGTTTTGTCCCAACACCACAAATAATGTCAGTCTCCTCCTCATCATCTTTTTCTCCTCTTCCTCCTTCTTCATCTTCAACAAAGAGCACCTGAGCAGCTGTGAATTTTCTCAGCTATGTTATCGTGCCTTTGTGATTCCAACCTGAGCCAAGCTCAGTCTCAGTTCCACCCAACAGGAACATTTTGAGTTAGCCAAGGGTGGTCCTGGGAAGGTGACGCCTATGACAGAGTGGTGCCTCACATCTGTGTGGGACGGAATCTCAACTCAGCTTCATGCGATAAAATGCAGACCCATGGCCTTCAATACCTTGGTGACCACATGTCTGGGTTTCCTGATGTGGAACTTGTCCTCAGGTGCTGACCTGAAGCTGTAAAGGAATACTCCCAGGGGAGCCTGAGGTGGCCAAAGAGATGGGCAGGGCAGGGCAGAAGTCAGGTCCCCCAAAAGCAGCTGTTCCCAGAAAGCACACCACCAGGCAGGTCCATTCTGAGCTTGGCCTGCCAGCAGCCCCTATGGGGTGTCCCAGAGAAGAGCTTCAGGTGCCAGGGAAATGAGTATATGTTACTTCAGATGACACTTTCCTGCATCCTGGTCTGTAGCTGGGAAGCAGCCCCCACAAGCCTCCAAGTGTTGTTATCATCCCTTTGATGGAAGGGAAGCCAAAGCTTCTTTGTCCGAGCTTACCTCACAGATGTGGTGTGTGAAGCCAGGGTCCAAACCTGGGCCCATCTGTCCACCTACTTGGCTTTGCTGTCTCACCACACTGTCACTGTTAAAACTGCCAGATGGAGCAGAGCCCTAGGTCATAAACCTAGAGTCTCCCAGCAGGGCTTTAGTGTGACATTTGCAGTAAAAGGACTTTCTAAAAATACAACAAAAGGTGTGAAATGTTTACTTGCAAAATATAAATTTGAGATACAATTTCAGTGCATTCCTCAGATGTCTCTGCTAAGCTTACCTAAAAATCTTCTGTAGAATCTTCAGGCAAAACACACTTCTGTAAAGGCCAGATGATAAATATTGAAGTGTTGCACCTGGGGTGTAGCTCAACAGTACAGCACCCGTCAGGCAAATGTGAGGCCCTGGGTTTGATTCCTGGTACCAAAAAATAAATGAGGCCTTTGCAAGTCACATGGCTTGTGTTGTAACCACTCAACTCTTACAGCGCAAAAGTAGCCAGAGACAGCACGCAAACAAATATTTGTGGTTGTGTGGCAATAGAACTTTATCTACAAAACAAGCTGTGAATCCTATTCACTCTTCAGGCTAGAGTTTGTAACCTCTAGTTCAAGTAAAACCTGAATTTCTCTTTAAAATGATTATAGCTATTTCAGCACAGCAGAGTGGGCATGCATGAGTCCCTCATCTTTCCTTAAGAGTCTTTGGGAGTTTTTTTGTTTTGTTTTATTTTGTTTTTAGACAAATTCTTATCATATGTCCAGCCTGACCTTAGACTCATGACCCTCCTGCCTCAGCCTCTGCGAGTGCTGAGAATAGGGCATGCACCAACATCCACGTGGTTAAGAGCCCTGTGAAAGGCACAAAGCTGCCCACTATCCTCTGGGCATCCATAGGTGCTTGGGCCCTACTGGGCACTTACTATGAATATCAGGAGCAAATGTTTGCTGACATCAAGACCAGAAGGGGCCTCTCACAAGCAAAGATGAGCTCATTACTTTAGCCAACTCCCGTGGCTCCCCATGCCAGGGCTTTCTCAGTTTTGGATCTATGGCTTCCTGTTGTTCATCCCTAAGGCGCATGTACAGTTGCGTGTCTCCCTGAGGTAGGAATCACAGACGGCATCTCCTTGGTGATGAAAACTCATTCTGCAGTGGATTATGGGCATCCTGACAATGGACCTCTGCAGGGTCTATCTACAGAGGTTACCACCCTGGATCTCCTCCCATCACCCTTTGGATGCGGCACCAGCTTGTCACATTCTGATAGTGCTGCTGCCCTGTCCTAAAGACAGTAAATGTGGCCCTTCTGTGTGGCTGTGGTAGGAGTGGCAGGTTCAGCAGATCTGAGGAGGCGATCCAAGGTGGTGACCTCTGAAAGTGAATGGGAGCTGTTGAGTAACAAGTCCTTACCTTCAGGAGCTGAACAAAGAGGGCTGTTGGGCACGGAATGATGGAGATGCATTCCTCCGTCACCACCAGAGGCATAATTAGTTTTACCAGCCAGAGACCTGCTGTTCTGGGCTGCTGCTCCAGCTTCCACCCAATCCCTTCCATCGGGAAAAGCTGCCGCTGCCCCCGCTGGAGAGACAGGCCCAATTCATAATTTTCCTTCCCTAATTAGGCACAGGAATGATGGAGACAATTAATAATGTATTGGGTTTTTAAAATGCCCCCCTCAGGAGTTGAGCCTACTAACAATGCCCTTGATGAGCAGCTACAGTATGACGACACTGGGCTCTGTGCCCAGAATGCCAGGCAGAAATAAATAAACTAGAGCTTAGGCCTTGGGTTAGAGCCACACAGAGGGTTCAGAGCCCCTCACCTAAGTAGTAGGCCAGGTCCCGGCCTCCAGCAAGGGGGACCAAGTGGCGTGGCTCACCTGTTCTGTCCCTTGCTAGTCCAGGCCAGGCCGGATAGGGCCTTTCCATAGGGCCAGTTCCTCTCCCCCTCCCCGTGGTACCTCTCTACCCTTGCCATGCCCAGTGTGCTCCCTGGGGTGACCTATCCTGTTTTCTTTAAAGCATTTCATTTGGCAGCTTGTGCCACTGTGGATTTGCTTGCTTGCCTGCTTTTCTGTGTAGTTAGTGGTCAGAAGTTGCCTTGGAACCAGACCATCTGGGTGAAGTTGGGTATCAGGGTTTGCACCTCTGTTTCCTCAACTGGCCCAGTGTTGTCCTCATACCCTGTGGATCCTCTGCAACGCCTCCTCACCCTCTGGCCTTCTCGAGGCCTCCGGGCTCAGGGCACTGGCATCTCTTTCTAGTCCTTGCCCTGTCAGCCCCTATTCTGGTGCTCAAATCTCCCAGGCCCACACTTACTTCAGGGCTTTGGTTTTGTGATTCTCTCTAGGGATCCACAGGGCAAGCTTCATGCCAAGCCATCACCCCTTGAGGTGGACCTTGCCTACCCCACTCACACTCCACCTACCCTGCCCTCAGCACCCTCAGGGAGCCTAATCTGCTCTGCCTTGGAACAAGGACACGGCCATGTCTAGGAGTGCTGCTTCCTCCTGTTTGTCTCCCAGCAGAGCAAGGAGGCGATTTCCAGCAGGCTGTTCCTCTCCTGACACTGACTAGAACCGCATGATCCCTAAGCCACTGTAAGGCAGAAACACTCGAACAACTAGACCAAGCCCAAACCTGGGCCCTGTGGGAGTGGGAGGCACAGGAGGAGAGTCAGGGCTCTGCTGGTGAGAAGAGACAGGGCCTGAGGGGTAGCCCAGGCAGATCCCCAGCTCCCTGCTTGAGTACCTCATTTAGTTCCCATACCGGCAGGGGTGGGGGTCCTGTTGCTTCCCAGAGCTGGCATTGGTTGGGCTCTACCCAAGGCAGCAGGGCTGGCTGAGGAATTCGGGTGTGTCTGGATGGTCACTAGTGAGTCCTGCAGGGCTTCAGCTGACAGTGTCCCTCAGCGCTACACCTCTCAAGGAGTGGCCCAAGGCAGACCACAAAGTTTTGCTGCCCAGGTTTGTGCACGGTTTCTGAAGGTGTGTACTGCTGGGTATCAGGGTCATGTCCTTGGGTGTCCCTGACTGGAGTTACCAGCTTGGGGTGTTCACTGTGTCTTGGCAGTGGTACTTGATGATGACGTTTCAAGATAGAGATGCTAAGGTGCTTTATTTATTTATTTATTTATTTATTTATCCATGGGGGTGGGGCTGGCACAGCATATGGTGCCGGGGATAGAACCATGGTCCTTCCAGTTCCTAAGTTTTCCTAAGCAGGTGCTTTAGACCACTGAACCATCTCGCCGGCCCAAGGTGCATTACTTATAATGGGCAGTCAGGCTGGCGGTGTGGTCAGGTCCTGCTGTGCATCCAGTACATGGTGCCCTAGAAGAGGCTGAGGGGAGAGAGGAGGTTTGGCGGCTGCTTACACAGCAGTGAGGGTAGCTACCCAGGCCCTGGGCAGCTTTTCTGGGAGATTTAGCAAGGAGCTCAGCCAGGCCAGCTGGAGTAATTTGGTCCTCTCTAGAGACCAGAGACACCCCTGGTGGCACCCTTGATCAGTCTTCTGGCTGAGCTCTAGCCACAGCTTTGTGAGTGTTTGTGGATCGGTTGTTTCCCTGTGTGATAATTGAAAACCCAGTGTGCTAGAACAGTGAGGTGTTTCACTCAGCTGCCTAAAGTTCCTGGGTGAATGGGAACCTAGGAACCTGGGGGAAGGAGTCAGCTGGCACCCAACACAGACCCGCCAGGCACAGCGTCACCTGCCTGGTGTAGATGCAGCATTCACAAACAGCCTTCTGCTGCAGTGGAGAAAGATAGCCCTGGCCACATGGCACCCCAGGGACACCCCCTTCGTGAAGCTGGGCTACACCCTGTTCCTTTCCTAGGTATGGATGAGGGAGCTGTGCCTTCTATCTGCAGTGTGGTTGCTGATCGCTGCCTACTGCAGGAGCCCCTGCTCGGAGGGAGAAACTGAATATTTGTGGAAGGGAGCACCTCTAGGCAGGACCCAGAAGCCTGAATCAGAGTCCCAGCAGCAGAGAAGAGGTGTGGGGCCGCCTGAGGCCCAAGGGATGTCCGCCCAGCCCTGTGCTCAGTACCTCCTTCAGTGCCCTCGCTGCAGGAGGCTACCGGGCACCCTCCCAGGCAACAACCAAGGCCGTCACTGTCTTCTCTCTGAAGTGGGGGCTGACTGCAGAGGCTGCCACAGGCACCCAGGTCCCAGGTGTCTGTGCGGCTCTCAAGTCCAGCTCACGGCCTTGGTACCTCCAGGGTCAGAAGTGAGTACGCAGCCCCACACCCACACTGTGCCGCAGCCCCATGGGAGGTGGACATCCTGGCACAGCAGAGCAGTAGCCCAAGAGTCAGTCCCTTGTGTCAGAAGACAATGGGGCTCTTTGTGGGGAGGGACTCGAGAGGGAAGAGCTGCCCTTCCTCCCCTACACTTTCCTTAGTGGGCACAGTGTCTGTCCCACAGCCCAGCAGGCCTTGGGCTTGGACGCAGAGGCTGGGAGAGCATTGTGAGCCCCTGAGGGTTGGGACTGAGGGTGGGACGTCTGATCCTGGTACAGCCCTGCGAAGGCTCCCACCACCTCACTCCAAGCCTGTTTCCTCCTTTGTACCAGGGGTCTATAAAACAGACTCCTGGTCTCCTGCTGTCTTTGTGAGCCCCATGAAGCCAGGAAGAGCAGGCTGGGGTAGGGGCAGAGAAAGCCTGCTCCTCGACAAGGAGAACCTTGGTCCTTTCCATGAATTCTGGGCTCCTGTGCTTGCACTCTTCCCTGGGAAGCAGAATAATTTCCTAAAACTCTTCTGAAGAGTGAATGGGAGACAGAAGGACCAACAGGGATCCTATACAGGACCTTAAAGATCTTGACACAGGGCTGTGTAGCTCCTGTCACTTCATGATGTCACAAAGGCCATACTAATGTCATGCTGTCGAATCAACTCCTGGCCTGGCCCAGCCTATGTTTCCCACAGGAAGGTCTGGGCTTGTCCTGTGTTTGGCAAGCAAGCTGGTGGATCTCAACACCCTGAAGGAGACAGGGTCAGATGTCCCTACATCTCCTGAGCCATCCCTGTGAACAGGGCTGGTGCTGGATGGTTGAGGGTGCAGGATCCCGTAGGCCAGGTTGCTCCTCTTGACATGAGCATCATTATGGCTAATTAGGCCCCAAGGAACTGTTGGAAAACCACTCAGGCAGCCCTGGAACTGAGTCACCAAGGACTTTGAAAGGAAGAAAAGCTGATTAAGGGTGTTCCCAAGGTCTAGGGTGTCCCAGCAGGGCTGAGAACTCAGGCTGTGCTCAAGAAGCTAGGTCCACACAAGCCTAGTGACATCTTATGGTGGCCACCCAGAGGATGAAGAGGCCAACCAAGGCTAAAGCCTCTGATTCCAGGCAGAACTATGGTTCCACAGCAAACACTGTGGCTGTCTCTCCTTTCTCCTAGAACCAGGCTTTATTTCACTTTATGTTGCAAAATGGAGCTATTTCCAGGGCCCTTGCTGTTCTTTCATTCATTCATCCCTCATTCAGTGTCCTTCTGTCAGTCAAACATCTGGATACAGCTGCTCTGCAACAGCTGGCTCCATCTATATTAATACGTGAAGACTCAACTCAGTGCTGTCACAGGCCCTGGCTCTGCAGCCTTGGTTTCTCCACTGCAAAAAGGGGACTATCATGGGGCCATGAGCTGTGGTACCTAGAAGGGGCCTTGAAGCCATCGTGGGAAAGGACGGCTGCTACCATGGATGGAGCCTTATGGGTTCATTTGGCAGCTACCAACTGTCCAGCCCCACCCCTGAGTAATATAGGCAAAGCATTCATCACAAGGGCTCTCTGCACCACACAGTTCTTCCGTGGCCTTGGACCTGGGCTGGGTCTGAAAGGCACCGTTGTCTCTACCTTCTTGAGTACCCAGTCAGTCATCCCTACGTGTACACACCAGGCTATTCTGCAGGCGCCTGTGGCAAATCTGGATCTGTCCTGTTTCTCCAGTGGCACTTGCCACAGTGTATAGTTATACACCACTGGTAGTTAGATAGTGTGCTGGGGCTTCATCCTCCCACAGGTCCCCAGAAGAGAGGGGATACATCTGGTCACTCCTGGATTCTCCATTGTCATAGCACTACCGCAAGGCAGCAAAGTTGGACACACATTACTTGTTTCTTGTCTCTTGCGGGGAGGTGGCTCATTGTCTTTGTTGCCTAATGTCTGTTCTTTATTAGATACAGGGTCTCACTGTGCAGTTCAGACTCGTAGTGATCCTCCTATTTCAGCCACCCCAGTGCTGGGATGACAGGCGTGCGCCACCATACCCAGTATGCCTGCTCTTTATAGAGAACTAGTGTTCAGTCTGCTTTTCAGCTCACCTTGGCTAGAAACAAAGCCCCAAAGCCTTTAGCCTGTTTGCTAACTGGGCAGGCACAGCTTTTCCGGTTGAGGTAAGCAGGGCCCTGGGGCCTTCAAAGTCACCCTCCCCACCTGCCAGTCTTGTGGTCTGTGTTGGTGGCAGGAGTGTTTACAGCAGACAGCTTCAGAGGGTCTCAGGAGAGAGGGGGTTGTGACCCCTTTGAGGTCAAGACACTCCTGCCTTCCTGTCATGTTAGAGGGAGTGACAGAGAGCTCCAGCTGGCTGGCACTTGACACTCTCCGACTGGCTCAACCTCTGCTGTCTGGCCAGCTGTCCCTCCAAAGGCCTCACCCTCCTAAGCCATCTTAGTACCCAGGGTGTCTCTCTCAGCCACCAGTGGCTTTACCTTGCATATAAGCAATTTATGCATGTCTTCTCGTTTGGAGATATCTGGCTTCTGGAGCGAGATGGTCAGATGTTAGTCTACTTTATAGACCGGTGCAGGCCTGGTAAAGCCACAGCTTATGTCTGATTTCTCTTCATACTCTCAAATCCTAGCACACTGCTAGGCAGTGGATGAATGAATGAACACCTTTGGGATTTCTCTTCTCAAATATGAACCCTCTCGGTGAGAGGTATTGGCAACACCCAGCACTGAAAGAAGTTGACATAGGGTGGGCCCAGAAGGCAGCCCAAAGACTGTCCTCTCCCTGTCCCCTGGGAATGTTGTTGCTTCATCCTGAGCCTCAGTATTTATTCTCTTCTGAAATGACACCTCTCAGCCTCCCTCTGGCTCTCCCATTTCTAATTGACTCATGCAAGGATACGTAAGGATGCAGCCTTGGAACATACAGCTGACTTCCTGAGCAAAATCCAAGACGTAGGCCTTGACTGGGCTTTACAAATGCCTCCCCGCTTTCCTGTTCATAAGCAGCTCTGCCTGGGATTGCTTCCTTCAATGCACCCAGTGATCAGTATATTGCTGAGGATCAGAGGGGATGCTGGGCAGAGGACGCTCTCCACCAGGAGTCCCTGCTTTCAGGGTCAACTGTGTTTGGAAAAGTTGTCATGTCAAGAAAAGTCCCACCCATTAATAGAGAATGTAAACCAGAGAGGCACTGGAATCTACTACCAAATTCTAGGTTGATGGCATTTCTGAACAGGGGCCCTATTGGCACTATTTTCAAAGGACAATTCTACCTTATGTGGAAATAATTAGTTCATTGTCATTACCGCCCACAGCTGCTGGGATTGCTCATTGTGCAGACTGATCACCCCCAACCCCGTCCATCCCAGAGCTGCTGACCTGAGTGACAGCCCCTGGCTATGACCACATATGGGCGGATTTATCCCACAAATGGGGGATATTGGAACCTTCCTAGGCTATCAGCGGGAAAGTGCGGCCCTTAACTGCTTCCCAGCAGTTAAGATAGGGGCACAGCTTGGGGGTAGTGGCCCAGTGTGGACAGAGCAACCCTATTTGATCTGCTTGCATTGCTGAGCCCCATGGTGGCTGCTGCTGCAGGGAAGGTGAAGCCTGGATCTGAGCTGAGTCACCCTGGGAAGATTAAGGCAAGCTGGGGGCACCCCCAAAGTGAACTGAGGGAGGATTTGGCTTGATATTGCACCACAAAGCAAGGAACAAGCCCATCATGGGGGAATGAGAACCCTCAGAGGCTCCCTTCCCTTTATTCTGTAGTTCATTCCTCTTTCAATTCAGTGCTCTGCATCTTGTAGGTTTTGGGGTTTGGAAAGGGGTTGGTGTTGCAGAGCAACCCAGGGTGTCGCTGTCCCAGCCCTTTCTCAGGAAGCATTGCTGATTCTGCTCAGGCTCTGTGAACATCCGAGGTCCAACCTCGGAGATCTCGCATTTTTTTTCTTGATTCCAGAATATTTTCTTTTTTCTTTTATTTTGTTTACATATATATATATATATATATATATATATATATATATATA